>FXXK01000778.1:52098-107281 GCA_900184695.1 Betula pendula | reverse complement strand
GACAGTAGCAACAAGGAAACCTAATTATTATATAAATTGTAACATAAGGAATTAATAATGCTCATAATTTATTTTTGAGTAATGTTATACAATATATTTAATATTTTTATCTCACTTTGTTAATGTGACACTGTTAAACAACTCTTTTTTAATTTTTTATTTTTTAAAACAATAGCTAATTGACAATACTACATTAGCAAAGTATGATAAAAATATAATTTTAAAATATAATTTTTGACATTTCTCTGGATATGCATGGACACATCGAAATGCAAAATTATACCTAACAGAAATATATACTTGTCATGTACAAAATACGGTGGGGATATTACCACGTAGATTCATGTGTTGGTAAACAAGCACAAGCACCTATTGTTGACGAACTAAATTTGATTTTCTGGAGTAGTGAAGAGAAAATGTGAAACCAAATTCTGGCTACGCGGCCAATTGATTGATTCTTACATCTCAAATTCCTCTATAATTTCAATCCATGAGAGAAGACATTAAGGAAGACCAAATTGCTTCTAATTCACAAACCTTATCTCTCTTTCTCTCAAGAAAGCAACTCTACCTTTCTCTATAAATACCGCCCTGGCCTTCACGATAAAGCATTGACATTCTCCTCTCTTCCATACCTCCTATCATTCTATCAACTTTTTGCACACACTTTCTTTTTGTTCAAAAGTGAAAGATATGTCTCTTCACAGCCATTTTCTCACACTTTTCATAGTCTTAGCCTCTTTCTCTTCCTGTTGTGGGAGTTACCGTGATGACCCACTTTATCCTAGAGGTTATACTACATCAAAACGCACCACTCATGACAAAAAGTTTGAGAAAGAAAGTTTTGGTCTGAGAACAAGGCTTGCCCGAGCAAGCACCCCTTCAACTTCACCAAAGCTGTTTAATGTAGATGACTTTGGAGCTAGAGGTGATGGAGGAGATGATACTGAGGTACCCCATTTAGAGTCCTGTTTGAAATTGGGTCGGGGAAATCAAGTTTTTGTTTATAGAAAATGCCCAAAAGAACATTTTTGAAAAAGTTTCATTTCTTTTTGTTTTTTCTGTAGAATTTGGTTTTGAATTTTTTTGTGGGTCTGATATTGGTTTGATCTTTTCGCACTTTTATGTCTGCGCGCAGGCATTCGGGAAAGCTTGGAGTGAGGCTTGTTCTTCTAAAGATAGTGTTCTTGTGGTACCTAAAAATAGGATCTATTATCTTAAGCCAATTACATTCTCAGGTCCTTGCACATCTACTTTCACATTGAAGGTGAGTTCTACATGCATGCATACATTTTGTCTATGCATGCATGTATATATGTATATATACATAGATATGCAATACAAAACTGCAGTTAACATATTATTATATTTGCCTAAGGAAATGAACAAGTTTTTGTCTTTGTTTATATTAGGTCTATGGAACAATCAAAGCTTCTCCTGTTAGATCAGATTATCAACAAGATACACGTCATTGGCTTGTGTTTGAAAATATTCAAAATTTTATAGTTGAAGGTGGGGGCATCATCAATGGCAATGGGAAGATATGGTGGGAAAACTCATGCAAAATCGACAAATCACTTGTATGTAATTGGACTTAATTCTTCCATTTCATTTTCATCAACTTTCTTTCTCTTAGTAGAACATGAACTAATTAGTATTATTATATTTGTCTCTCTTCCTTTCTTTTGCAGCCTTGCACGCATGCACCTACTGTAAGTTTATGGGTCGTCCTCTACATTTTCTAAGGCATTCCTAACCTATATATATATATATATATATATATATATAGTACGTTCCTTTCATCTATTTATTGATTTCTTTCAAAAAATTGTTTATAGGCCGTGACTTTCCTCAGCTGCCAACAACCCCCCCCCCCCCCCCCCCCCCGCCCCCCCCCCCCCCCCCCCCCCCCCCCCCCCCCCCCCCCCCCCCCCCCCCCCCCCCCCCCCCCCCCCCCCCCCCCCCCCCCCCCCCCCCCCCCCCCCCCCCCCCCGCCCCCCCCCCCCCCTATTTGGATGAGGTTAGATAACTTGTGGATCCAAAACGCACAACAAATGCATCTCATATTTGATAAATGTGTAAACGTCAGAGCTTCGAAGCTCATGGTAACTGCACCAGGGAACAGCCCCAATACTGATGGAATTCATGTCACAGAAACACAGGACATTAATATACAGAACTGTATTATAAAGACAGGTATAAGACGCAAAAAAGAAAGAAAAAAAAATTCTAGTCTACTTAATATAAAACCTTCAATTTTTTTTTTTTTTTAATAAAAAGTTGCTAAATAAAATCAACTTTGACTTGCCTATGGAAATCTTACGTGCAAAAATAAAGAGTCAAGATTGCAAGATTTGAAAATCATTCTAGTTAATTTTTCACTGGAGGCTTACCAGGAGGATATCTAGTAAATATTTTCATTGGAGATAAGCCAAACTCAATAAAATTAATTTTATATCTAAATTTCAAAATTTTGAACCAGGAAACTAATGAGATTTTATGCTTTATTTATTGAAGGTGATGATTGCATTTCAATAGTTGGTGGGTCTGAAAATGTTCAAGCCACCGATATTATCTGTGGACCAGGTCATGGAATCAGGTCTCTCTAACTCAAACTTGCTTTGCACCTAATTAATATTTCAACTAAAGCAAGTCTACCACCATGATGCACGAATATTATATGTTGCTGGTTTTTATTTTACAATTTAATTATTACTTATTTGGATATTATTTTATTTGCAGCATTGGAAGCTTAGGTGCTGGGAGTTCAAGTGATTATGTTTCAAATGTGATAGTCAATAGAGCGACACTTACAGGAACCACTAATGGACTGAGAATAAAGACTTGGCAGGTAAGAATTAGTTTTCAAATATGCATTTTTACTACAATTCCTTGTGTTAATTATAATTAAATTTAATTGTTTATTTACTCAAGTGTTAAATGTCACAGGAACTTACAAAATGACGTAGTAGTTTATGTTGCATTGTAACGTTAGTCACAATCAAATTTAATTGTTTAATGATTGATGTGATAAGTGTTACATAGATTGTCACATCAATTATAAAGTATTTATAGTAAAAATTGCAATATTTCTAGTATTATTAAAAGGACATAAATTTCTTATAAACTGGTTTGTAGAAAACTCCTATAAAGTAGCATTTAAAAGTGACATGTGTTCTTAGTATATGAGAAACACATTTTTTTTTTAATAGTATGTATTCTCATATTTTTTTTAATAGCATTAATAAGAAAGCATGTGCTTCTCACATGTTTAAATGACACATGTCACTTTTAGAAGCTGATTTGTTGAAATTTTCTGCAAACCAACTTATAAGAAATTTATGTCCTTATTAAAATTTATATAGCAAAATTCAAACACCCTTTTTGAAAAACTTGTGAAAACTTTGCAAAATCGTTAAAACCGTTGAGAAGTACCTTTGGTTCCATGAATTTAGGCGCAAAGTTGGTCATCAAAGAGAAAGGGAAAAAAAAAAGAAAAAAAGATAAAAGGAAAATAGAAAGTCAAGAAAGATACAAAAGTTAGGCAGTTGAATTGTGAGTTACGTCAAGGGTTTAACCGTGTAAAGATTGAAAGTATACAAAATGTTGAAACATAGGGTGCAAAAGCAACGGGTTTTTCCGCCGTTAATTGTGAGAAATTTTTTCCCCCTCAATCACGCCCACTTTGCAAAAGACGTCCCCAAGGTTTATAGCCACTTAGTAAATACAACAAATCACATTTTTTTTTTTAAATTTTTATCTCACTTAGTTAAAATAGAAGTACTAATCAATTATTGGATAAATCCTAAAAATTAATTAATTAACTCTGCCACATTAATATGGTAAAATAAAAGTAGAATAAAAGTCTGGTTTCTAGCTTTGATCCTCACTACTCACTCACTAACTCCTAGACCTTTTTTTTTTTTTTTCTTGAGTTACTTACTCCTTGACTTGTGGTGAGCTTACAAGTCAACAATTTTCTACTTTCTTCTTGCTGCTGAACTACACAACCTACACGACAAGTATAACAACTTACCACTTTCTCACTTCTTTGCCACAAGTCAAGCAAACTACTTAGAAATGTTTAGTTTAACTTTCCTTTTTGTCTCTCTCACCCTAGAACTAGAAATTTAACTATGATATATCACTTATAAGTTGTCCAAACTGAATAAAAAACTTGATTAAACAAAGGAAAAAAAGATAAAAAAATGTTGTTGAATGTTCAATTATATGTTATCCAAAAATTATAAATTGATAGAAAATAGTAAATTTAATTATTTAATTAGTATTTTAACATTTTTCTTACATTTGGACTTAAACTTCTTTTTAATATGTGAGATGCAACAGGTAAAATATTTAATTGAATATTACGTTAAATGACCATTTATTTAGAAAGTTTAAATAAATAAAAAATTATGAATTTAATTATGTAATTAATATTTTAACAATAAATTTAAATGTGTGGACATTTCTGTCTTTTTCACCAAGGTATAGCCCAATCAAATGTGTACTTCATAGAGTTATGCATGCGCGGACTGTGGGTGGGCCGTGGGTGGGCATAACGAATTAATGATGGGGGGCAAGACATCATCGAACTTTATTTGATTTCATCACTTTTTACAGTTTTAAATGCAAAACAAATTCATGTTAGTAATGCAGCTCAATAAAAATAAAAAAATAAAAAAAATCCTAACATTGCATGCATATAGTTCACACTTGACATATATGTGTTATTCATATGCAGGGAGGCTCGGGGTATGCAAAAAATATCTTGTTTCAAAATGTTGAAATGCACAATGTCAGCAATCCCATAATCATAGATCAATACTACTGTGATCGAGATGAATCATGCTCGGAGCAGGTAATATTCTTAAAGCAAAAAAAATTTGGGATACTACAACTTTTACTACAATATTCTTACAAACTTACATGACAATCAACATAAGTGCCACATGGCACAACATGGATAAAAAATTAGCGACAAAATTTGACGGCCAAATTTAATTGTTTAGTAATTAACATGTCAGGTGAACTATCACATTAGTTTATAAAAAATTTATAATAAAAGTTGTAAGACCCATAATAGCACTCTTGTACCTGTAAACCCATCATTGTCACTTACATTCACAAACTAACATCATGATAATAATCATTTTAATCTAATGGCAGGCCTCAGCTGTGAAAGTAAGCAATGTTGCTTACAAAAACATCCAAGGTACAAGTGCGTCGGAGGACGCCATAAAATTAAGTTGCAGCAAGAGTGTTCCTTGTCAAGAGATTATATTGCAAGATGTTAATCTAGACCTTCAAGGAGATGGAAATGCCGAAGCCTCTTGTGAGAGTGTCGGATTGATAAAGAAGGGGAAGGTCTATCCAGACTGCTCATAATAATTAAGAGGAAAATCCAACCTTCATATATTCTTACATTAATGCTGTAAATATCATTTAGCATTCTAGTGCTAGACTTGGTCAAATCTCATGTTGTTTAGTTTAATTTCATGAAGTGGAATAAAAAAATGCTTGCGTCTCATTGTAAAATAGGGAAAGGTTACTTGAATAATAATGGGTTTGCTTTTACCATAGGTTTATTAACATTCATATTCAAAGCATTGGGTGGAGAAAAAAAATTTTCAATTTAAAACAACCACTTAAAGAACTAAGATCCAAAATTGCAAAACTCAATGTTTTTTTTCTTTAAATGTTTCGATGTGACATAAATATGAAAATAATATTAAGTGTTCTGTGTTTTAAAGTATTTATTAATATTTTTATTTGTAAAGAGAAAACACAAGTGAAAAGGAAAAAAAATTTATCAAATGAATTAAGCTTTAATCCTAAACTTCATGGTTCAGCCACGTGAAAATCTTTGTCCATTGTATAATTTGTATCTATATCATCGTCTACTGTCTTATCCTCATTCTCACTATCAATGTTGCTTAGAAAAAAAAAAAAAAGTGAATTTGGGTTTATAGTCTCACTTCTTACTCCCACCACGAACCTCCAAAAAAACAGAGGAAAAATCATAAATTTAATTAAAGGGAACCATAAAAAATGGGGGTTGTGATAAATCATACAATTTATCTCAAAAATTTATACAGAAATTATAAATTTAATTATTTAATTAATATTTTAATACTCTTTTTCAATAAGTAAAACTCAATATATATAATATTTAATTGAAATAAAAGTTAAACTATAAAATTAAAATTCGAATTCATAACCTTTATTATAATAGCACGTTAATCATTTAACTAATAAATTAGTAAGTAAATGATTCCGCCTTCACCAGGAATGAGACATACCTCAGTTTCGGAGAGGAGGGGGTCTTTTATTTTAGGCTCTCTTAGAACTTTTTGGGCTCTTGTTAGAATGGACCTTTAATTTGGTTGAGTATTGGGCCTTCGGCCTTGGGCTTATTTTGTATCCACATCACTACTAATCAACCGCTACGTATTATTTCATAAATTTTGACTTAATGCTGTATAATTGTATATATGCTTATAACTTTTTTTTTTAAAAAAAAAACTAATCAATATGGTATTGAATTGTAAATATGTACACCATTTGCGGATGAAGGTATGATAATGACATCCACATTTAATAATGAGATAAAGGGTGTGACAGTTGGAATGAGATGGCCAATTAATGTGGTAGTAGTGGACAAAATTTTCCTTTTGGTATGAGGATTTTTGGAATTTTATTATTGAATGAATATGAATTTATTTATTACTAAAACAAACAAAGTAAGAGGCCAACCACCACGTCCTAACCCACAACAAACAAATCTACAAGATCATGCTCAAACCTATGTGACAACATACCTAAACAATCAAAATTAGGATTTCTTACAATTAAAGTACTTAAATTGCAGTGTAATTCAGACAATTTATAAAGAGGGAAGGTTGCAGAACTCACCAGCCTTGAGTAGCTTGACCCAAATTACACTTTAATTTGGACACCTCAATTGTAGGGAATCTTGATCTTAACAAACAGTTAAAGCAAGATGAGCTTAATTAATATTGAGTATTGAAGACATTTTCTCAAAAACTTCTTTTAAAAACACTATTCTCTTTCTCTATGAATCTATGATTGTTTGTATAATGAATCCAATATTCTAGAATTAAGGTAACATTATAAAGACATGTAGATTGCTTTAGAAAATATCACTTGGATTTTTATAGGAAACTTTATTAAACCATTTTGAAGGAAAATTTTATCTACTAGTAATTATCAAATGAAACATTCCCTGAAAATATTAGGATAAAAAGAATATGGAAATTACCATCATAAAAAGGGTTGGATGTTTTACTCTTGCAACCAAACTTAAAAGAGGTCATTTGAAAGGAGAATAATATTTGAAAGTCAAAATTCTTTAAATCAATTTGGTAATTATATTGTCTATAATTTTCATTTGAGCTTATATATTCTTTAATTTTTCTTTGTTAATGTGTTTTAAAGGGTTTTTTTTTTTTAATTGAAAAAAGTGTTATGATTTGACAAAAAACAATTTTTGTATTTTGAATAGTATTTTGTGTTTTAAGTTGTTTGTTAATATTTTTGACCTAAGAACAGAAAACAAATACATTAGCAAACATTAACAATTTTTTCAAAACACATTAACAATTTTTTCTAGAAGTACAAAACTCCCAAAAACACCGAACTTAGTATAATTTAGAACCATTTTTTCTTCTAATTTTCTTCGATTTGGATTATTTTTTCACTAAACATGAATACCAGTTACCCCTAAAACTAATGTATATATGCTCTAGCTAAGATTTGATATCATGACCTCTCATGAGTATGATGTTATTTCAGCTACTGAAATTAGGATGAGAAAAAACACTAATTAATCACATTTGCACTATCAGTACAAAATGACTAATTAAGTTACAATTGAAGCTTCCTAAAATTACTTACAAAACTCAGTCTTACTTACCTAATAAGGAATTAATATGGCGGATGAGCGCCTTTATAATCAAGCACCAACTCAATGTGTGGGCAATCAATCGATCCAATATGGATAATCCACCCACCAAATTTGGGACTAAATTTTTGGTGTGTCATATCTATTACAAAAGTATTTGAGATAGACGTTTCAACAAGAACCAACAAAACTAAAAACCAGATTGTCTATCTTTTTTGTTGGAAATATGAACATATATATTATCAAAACCAAATCATGATGTCGTGCCATATAAATTTTCAACCAGTAATCGATACGTTTAGATACTCTGAAAATATAGTATTCCCCCCTTGATTATACAATCTCACCCGTATGATTCTCAAAGTTCAAAGGAATTTTTATAATCAATGTCAACCAAATTTACAGCTCAAATAGCATGGCAGTTTTTATAACTTATCAGATAAAAATCCATTTTGAACACGATTTCTTTTTTCTTTTTTTCTTTTTTTCTCCTAATCAAATGGTGAAAGGGTTAAAGGCGGGATTTTGAACACGATCTAATCCTACATTTGGCAAAAAGGTATTTAACCCAAGCTATTGGGATAGATAAATAGTTTTTACTTTGAGTACATTAATATATATACGTCCGTTTGAAATTACGATTTTAAAAAGTGCGATTTGAAAACGTAATTTTTAAAATCGCAGTTAAGCGTTTGGCAAAATCGTGGTTTAGCATTTAAAAACGCAGTTTAGTTTTTAAAATTCTGCGTTTTCAAAAAAAATCTCATTACCTGCTATTTGAAAACGCAGATTTTCTGTTTTTTCAAATCGCAATTTTCAAACGATCCAATTTTTGCGATTTGGTTTAAAATCGCACTTTTTAGTTTTTATCTATGAAATCACAATCCCAAACGCACCATTAGACACTACTCTAACTTAAAAGCCTAAGCTAATGGGCTTGAGTCTACTTAAATATATTAACTATTATTTTCGTTTATACTTTTTCAACGTGGGACACAACATTCAAAGAATCACAAATGCACTTACAACACAAGTTATGTTGACTTGAAAGAGATTTTTATTTATTTATTTGGATGTAGTACCGTCACAAATCTTAATTGGTGTGTAAGTCTTTGAGAAAGAGAACTTCTATGATCAGTTGGCTTGAAGCTATCAAACTTTAGATGGAGGCTATAAACTTCAATTGTGATCTACTTTCGCATAAATAGGATCGACAACATATGTTGTAGCCTTGTAGGAGATGAAGACAACGATAATGGCTTTAAGTGGCTTTGATTGCATTCAAATCATGCAACTGGTTGGAGATTATATTGAGAAAACCAGAGTAATAGTAAGGGTTTCATGGCTAGCTGCATTCATGCTGTGAAGGATGATTGCAACGATGACTTTAAGTAACATTATTCGTCTCTGACTTGGTTTGGAATCGCTTGGATTGGGATACATGTTCCTTGTATCTGGTTATAGGACACATATCTCAATCCCGACAAATTCAATTTCGACTGAAATATGAATCCAAGCCAAACCTATAAAAATGATATGAGTAATGTTAGAAATTATATTTTTATCTTATAATTATCTCACAATGTTAATATGGCAGTCTCAACTAATCATTGTATCAATCATTGTTTAAAAAAATTCAACACATATATAGTAATGCTAAAAACCACATTTTTATCTCATAACTTTCTCACAATATTGATGTTTCAGTCCCAACCAACCTTTGAATAAATTCTTGTAAAAAAAAAAAAAAAGTTGATTGGAATTGACATGTCGGCATTGATGGATAATTATGGAATCAAAATGTATTTTTTAATATTACTTATATGACTGGATGTAGAATTCTTGAAAAATTTTTGACATGTATTAGCATATGACTGGAAGGCGTTAATTTTTTTTCGTGGCTGATAATATTGGCCAACACCTAGCTACTAGGTGTTGGCCAACAATGAATAAATTATCTATTGCCTAGAGGTAGTAGACCTATATCCCATATGTTCCTCTAGTGAGAGAGGACAAAAGTGAGAATCTAACCAAGACCAAACAAAAAATGCTTGAGCAAAAGGGTATGGGACCGATTGATAAATTCAAGGGGTACTGATCTTTCGACTCACTCTTCTTCCAAGCTTCATTGTAAAGCTTTAACATTCTTCTTCTCCATGATATATTGTATTTTAGTTTTCACCAAATCAATTCCTCCTGCAAATTTCCTCAAGCACCTTTTGTTGCTCGTAGAATTTTAGACAGAGTAATGCTAGAAATTTCATATTTATCATATAATTATCTCACTTTACTAACGTGGTAATGTCAATTAGCTTTTAAATCAGTCCCTGTTAAAAATATATATATATATCTCAAGAGCTAATTAATATTGTCACGTTAATTTTAAGATAAAAGTGTGATTTATAATATTACTTTTTAGATATTGGTAAAGGTGTTTTTTTATGAGGTTGTCATTTCTTGAATAAGCACCAAAAAGTTAATAATAAAAATACAAAAAAGGAAGGACTTGGATAGAGCATTATATATCTTGGTCATGATCACATGGGAGCAGATCCCCCCATATCTTTTGCATCAAAGTTGAATCCTTATCCACGAAGAAGGTCAACCATATGATGTCGATCATTTTCTGAAATATATGGGGAAAATAGTTGAATCACAAGCATAAGTTTCTTTTGGAAAAAAAGAAATTGAAACGATCCATTTACGGTCGAAATTTTGGTTTGTTACATTTAATAGTGTATATGGTACCTCGTCATTTAAATTAAATGGCGTAACAATATATATACTACAAAAAATTAGATAATTAGTAGCGATATATTATCTAATTATTTAAATTTCGTAGCTATTGATCAATAGCAGCGACTTGACGCCGCTAATTTCAAGACAGAGAAGATTGTGATCCATCTCTTTTTCTTTATGTTTCACAAAAGCCTGTCCGAGTTAGAATATGTCCACATCTTCAAAATCATTTATCAGATATATTGGTTTTTGGCACAAATAATCTGCAAATTAATTTAGAAGCTAATCTTAATCCATTGCAAATGCAAGCCGATTGTGCACAAAATGTTATTTCAGTGGAGGATTTCTTTGTTCTTAAAGTTAAATCATAACATATTGTTATATGGTCATCATAAGAACCTTCAAAATCAAAAGGATAGGATAAATGCTGCTGTTAGTGGTACACACATTGAGCAAATTCAATTTGAATATAGTGAGAATTTGTCATGTTGTATCATCCTAATTTGATTTGATTGATATGTCCAATTGATTTATATTGTATTACGTCAGCTAATTATTCTTTATATATATTAAACAGCAACTGATCCAGATCAAATATTTATTAGAGGAATACATTCACATGATAACCATCCACTATAGGCTATAGCCCCATCATAGGGAATGGCTGAAGAAGAAAGTACTTATAAAAAGTAATGAAGGTCGGTGGAACAATGAATTAGAGAGTTTGATAAGATCAAAACAGGACTTTACATCTAGCCATTGGGATCTCAAAGAATACTGGATTTTGAACATGGTGGAAGAATTTATTCATCTTCTTCTATTAAACTGACATATATTTTTTTTTTATTAAATTGATATGTATTTTAAAAGCATATAAAAATTACACGCTTTTTAATAAACTAAGTTAAAAAAAAAAAATTACAATCTAATTTAAAGAAAAACTTAATTGGTCCTATCATTTTAACCGCTTATGGTTAAAAACACATGTGGCACAGGTTGGTTCAGTCCAGCCAACTCAACAATGAGTTGGGTTAAAATTCTAAGAAACCATGCCAAAATTATCCAACAAAACCTTAAGAAAAACAAAAAAAAAGTGTCTCCTTTGAATTGGGTTAATCAGGACGAGACTTACATGCTGTATTTTTTACTGTAAGCTGTAGAAAATTAAGGGTCCAAATCAATTGAAAAAAATTTGTAATTAATTTGGGTCCTTAATTTTTTTACAACTTACATGATGTAATAAAAAGTACAGCATGTAAGCCTGATCCGGTTCATCAATCCAATTTAATAAACTTATA
The DNA here is from genome assembly GCA_900184695.1 of Betula pendula. NCBI lineage: Eukaryota > Viridiplantae > Streptophyta > Magnoliopsida > Fagales > Betulaceae > Betula > Betula pendula. Next base: position 95,320 of record FXXK01000778.1, on the reverse strand, counting down.
TATGTTTTTAAAGTACGTAATTTTTGCAAAATAAATGTCAATTTAACCGGCTCAGTTGAAAAAAAAAAAAAAGTTGTTCATTGGTCAAATTTTACTAAAGGTGATGGGGTCATCCATGTCCACATTAAACAGACAGATTAACGAGAAGTACAAAGGTCAAATAGTGAAACCTCCGACTTGGGAAGCACAAGAAATTATTCTGTCCCAAAATTGGCGTAGCAGTAAAAAGTATGAAAGAAAGATTTGGGTTTTAGGCTATGGCCCCCATCCATCCAAAGAATTGATGAACATTTTCAATGGGTCCAATATTCATAAGCGTTAAAAGTACAATGCCGTCCAATAGTACAATAATGTGTTGATGAATTCTCATCTCCTCAACAGTAAAGACTAATGCCTTTACGTTGCAAACAGCAACCCTTCTTTTATAAATATATCAATCTCTTTCTAAGTTTGAGAAAAGATTAGGATATATTTTTTATTTTTTAGAAATTTTATTCCACCTCTGACATTTATAATCCATATAAGAGGTACGTTGTTGTTAGAGCATTAATCATTTCTGGCTAGTAAAAGGTTATTTTGGCTAATCAGAATGAAAATTTGGATTAATAACCACTCATATTCGGCTAGCTACTTAGTAAAAAAATTAATGAGCACTCTTCACTCTTCAAATGTTAAATCTTTTTTTTTTCTTAGAAAGGATAAAAAAATCCTTGAGAATTTCTTTTTTTAATAGAACAATGAAAGCGGATAGTTAAAATAGAGAACAAGATGTAAGTGCTTTGGAAAGGTTGGTAGCTAAAATAGAAAAATATGATGATTTAACTAAAATTGATAGAAAAATTTGATGAACCGGATGTGAATGATCTTTGGGGTACTACAATTTTTTACTAAAATGCTCTTATAAATTGACATGACAATCTATGTGACATCTACCAGATCAGCTACTAAAATATGATTTGCCACATAGTAATTCACATGGCACTTACCATGCTCAGAAACTCACATAGTAGTTCACGTGAACACTTATCATGTCAGCCACTAAAATATAGACTGCATATGAGTTTATAAGAAAGTTATAATAAAAGCTATACCAAAAGCATTTCCCTATAAACCAATAATAGTAATTCCAAGAGAGACAACCATAGATCAAAAGGTTCAAGATTATAATGTCTTCTTCAAGTGTGAGTTTGTAAGGATTATTTTTTTTTTTTTTCTGAGAAGTGAGTTTGTAAGGATTAATCTAAGGAAGAGTTCATTATATGAGAAAAAATAAATTTTTTTTTTTAAAAAAAAACATTTATGCTAACGTTATATGTTATTAGTAGTCTAAGGAACAGTTATTCTAAAAATGAGAGATAAACCTATGATATCTATTCAAACGTCAAACTTAAAAGGAGTTTAATATAATTTACCCTTCTACAGTTTTTCTCTTATAAACCAGCAAACTCAGAAACACAAGGGAAGGCAAGCACTTTAAGAAATTCCTCTAATTCAGTTTATTAAATTAACATATGTCTTTAAGGCATGTTCACATGCATGTTCTATTAATCCTATTAAAAATACATGTAAGAATTTAGACTGGTTTGAAGAAAGACTCTATCTATTTAGGACATAAAAGAAGTTTATTCTATATGACTTAAGTCAACGCGAATTAAGTTCATTTATGTTCAATTTATATATTGAGTTCTTATCTTCTCGACTTGTTTAAACATGATACTGGCAGAATAATAATCTATTTGATTGATAATTTAACCGATGAATTTTTTTTATTTTTATTTTTAAGGTGTGATTTAGGCGTGGAATCTAGGAAGCACAAAGTAAAGTTCAAATATGAAGGGATATGATCAGTTGGGTTGTGCTTTGGCAATGACCTCAGGCTATTGATAGAGTGGGCGTACAAATGTAAAGCCCAATGAAAAATTAATGGCCATATTTTGATTGTGTGCTCAAAGCCTATTGAGCATGAAAGAGAGAGAGAGAGAGAGAGGACAGCAAAATGATGAAAAGCAAAAACTATTGGGTAGATGAACACAAAAGGAAAGACAATGGGTATGGGGTAATCTCTAGAATTCAACAAAGTTCAACAAATATTTATTGGAGAGAGAGAGAGAGTGCAAGAGATGAGGAGGAAGTAAAAAGGAAGGGAGACTGAGATGGGCTCTTGTTGGCTCTTCTCCAACACTTAGTACTTATTTAAGCAGGTAAAAGGAGGTCTTGAGGATAAACTAGTGGAGTTTCAAGAGCAAGGGTGTCTCTTGCTGCCTTCTTTAAACACTATCCTCCTTTGTATCTCCCCTGCATTCTCTCTCTTTGTTCATTGGCCACACTCTCTTATATATCCTTTACATAAGCACATATCTTTGGGAGAATGGAAGGAGTAGAAGGGACATCTGCACCAAATGAAAAGAAAGGAAGATTCAAAAGAATATGTGTTTTCTGTGGTAGTAGACCTGGATACAAATCTGCATTTAGTGATGCAGCTCTTGAGCTTGGCAAAGTGCTGGTAATGTATTATATAGTCTTTTATCTTGTCCTTTCTCATGTTTTGAAGATTTTTCATGTCACTCAGATTGAGCCTTTTTGGTCATGACAGGTTGATAGAAAGATTGATTTGGTTTATGGTGGAGGAAGTGCAGGCCTAATGGGTTTGGTCTCCCAGTCAGTGTTTAATGGAGGCTGCAATGTTCTTGGGTATACTTTTAAATCACTATATTGATAATTGATGCATGAATTTTGTTTCCTAATTGGATTGTCTTAAGAAAATTTACATGTGTCTTTGTTTTGTTTCTGTGCTTGTATAGAGTGATTCCTAAAGCTCTTTTGCCTCGTGAGGTACTATTCATTCCTCTAGTGTATGCTTTCTTTTACTTCTTTATGAAAGAGATGATCAAACATTCAAACCCCACTTGCAGATATCAGGAGAGACCATTGGAGAAGTGAAAGCAGTTGTAGATATGCACCAGAGGAAGGCAGAAATGGCAAAACATGCAGACGCATTCATCGCACTTCCCGGTAAGATCCATCATACATAAGATTTACTTATCTCAAAAGCTTAAGCCGGTAGAAATGGGTAAACTTAATCATTTAAATTAATATTCTAACTCACCTAACATATTCTTATGTGTTTGTTCAATCAAACTTTCAATCTGTTTAGGTGGCTATGGAACCATGGAAGAGTTGTTAGAGATGATATCGTGGTCCCATCTTGGAATCCATGACAAGCCAGTGAGATGAGTCTTTTGAGATTCTGGTTTCCAAATCCTCCAACTTTGGAATATGATTTTCATGAGTGTCTTTTTGTTTGATTTTGAATCTTGTAACAGGTGGGGTTGTTGAACGTAGATGGGTATTATAACAGCTTGCTTGCCTTATTTGATAAAGGAGTGGAAGAGGGTTTCATAGAGGATTCAGCCAGGCGTATTGTGGTTATTGCAGAGACAGCAGAAGAACTCATGAAGAAAATGGAGGTACATACATAAGATTAATGAAGATTCTATTTTTTTTTTTTTCTGAAATAAAAGCAATTTCTAGAATGATTAAAAGATAATATTCATATAATATTAGTGGGGTCGGTTGCTGAATTATTGGAGAGGATGACAAAACAAAATTTTGCAGGCAAAAGTAGGGAATGATTTTGTTATTGGTTTTGATTGCATATTGCAGGAGTATGCACCAGTGCCATGACAAGGTAGCACGCAGACAAAGTTCCATTTATTGGTCTAGTCAAAGTGGGGAAGCCCTAAGATCTTGAATCTTAATCACCTATCTTTATATTTATATATACCATATATATATATATGTTGCTGTAGTTCCTTTGTAATCAATAAGAAAAAGACAGCAAAATTGCCCAAGTATTTCTCTATCTCTGTTTCTGTCAAGTGGGAAATCCAAAGATCCCAAATCTTAATCAACTATTTGTATATTCGTTATCTTATGTATGTTGCAGTTACATTTATATTAAAATCAGCTAGGAATAAAATATTTCCGAGATTTCTAAGAGCCTTCTTTCTCTCTCTATGTCTCTCTCACATATGTCATAAGGCCATTGACTCTGTCAAAAAAGCATATGATATGTGAATAGTATAACTTTTATCACAACTTATAATAAGTTTACGTGTATTGCCACGTCAATCACAATTAAATTTAATTGTTTATTAATTAACGTGATAAATGTCATTTGAACTTACAAACTATCATGGCAATTCACTTGACACTACTACGACAACCACAATCAAATTTAACTGTTAAATAGCTAACATGATAAATGCCATGTAAATTATTATATCTGTTTGTAAAATATTCGTAATAAAAATTTTGGTATTCCTAACAACATTATGGGACAAATGGGGTGGGGAAAAGGGGAAAGAAAGATAGATGGTTTTTCTTTATGGTGATTATTTTTCTTTAGGACCGGCTGCTAAGAGATGAGGACTATGTCGACTTTGCTCTCAATTTTTGTTGTGTGATGCAAATTGTTTATTAGATTCTCAAATGTGGATCGTTGTGTGGCATTTTGGCTTGATGGTTTACTGAACTCCTTATCTATCACACTCATTTCACACAGGTTTATGTGACTTGTTTTAAGTGATTTTTCATATTAACTACTTAAAAAATCAAAAGAAAAGCAACTTAAAACATGTTACATTAACCGATATAAAATAAGTGTGAAAATTAGTATTACTTTAACTTTTATCATAATTTCTTATAAATTGACATGAAAATACATGTGACATTGCCACGTCAACTACAATCAAATTTAGTTGTTTAGTAAGTGATATGATAAGTATCATGTGAACTAAAAAACTGGCGTAACACTATCACATTAACTACAATAAAATTTAATTGTTTAACGTCTAACGTGATAAATGCTATATAAATTGCTATGCCGGTTGGCAAGAAATTTATTAATAAAAGTTGTGATATCCCTAACAACATTTCGGGACAAATGGGGTGGTGAAAAGGGAAAGAAAGCTAGATGATTTTTCTTTGGGGCTGGCTGCTGAGGGAGGAGGGCTATGTCCAGTTGCTTTCAATTTTTGTTGTGTGGTGCAAATTGATTATTAGATTCTCAAAGTGTGAATCGTAGTTTGGTATTTTGGCTTGATGGTTCCCTGAGCTCCTCTCTGCCCCACTACGAAGTTGACACCTTTGTTTGTTTCTTGGTGCTTTTCAACTCTCAAGGTTAATAAGTAATTGGGCAGTATTCTCCTACTTGACTGTTGCAGGCAGCCATATCTCAACGGTAGTATTTGTCCCACTCATGAAGCTGAATTGAGGGGCACAGAAGAAGCCAAGTGTGGAATCACCACTTATGAAAGCCCCTTTTCATTTTCATCACCAAAAGAAGTTCCTTTGTCCGTCGCACAAACATCCTCTCTCTCTCTCTCCATTTCAAGTGAAATAAAGAGTTGTTATTTTTTTTTATTTTGTTTCATTTAACAATATATATGATCCCACGTCCTTTTAAAACTTTTCAATGACATAACAATATATTTATCAAGTGGCATCATTATGAAAATATTACTTAAAATAATTAAATTAATTTTTTCCTATCATCTTAGGCTTTTAAAATAAGTTGTGATTTAACAATCATATACACCGTCGTTGGATAAAACGAAATAAAACCTTTGACCATAAAATAATTTATCTTCATTTCAAATCCTCTTCCCTGTCAAGAACCAAAAGAAACCCCAACCCATAATTATCTTTTATTATTACATGCTTTGGAATGTTCAAAGGGAATTTGCCAATGTGGAAAGAATTCATTGCCCGTTTGGAGGAAATTTCCGTCCATCAACACGTCCTTAAAAGATTATCAACAATTAAGTGGGGCTAGCCCCAATTATAGTTGAGAGCACCAAAGTTTTTTTAAAGGGTAGAGCTGTGGCCATGGTTGAATGCCCACTCAGTCAACACAAAGCCTAAAAGCCATCTATAGGTTTTATAAAACTGATAACGTAGACACACCTTGGGAGTAGCGAGGTTTAGTCTAAAAGGCAAAGCAAGAGTATTATTGGGCTCAACTCAAGTGCAGAATAAAAGTTCAAGAGTTCTAGAAAAAGAGACTACTTGAAAAGTAGAGTGGTCAAAAGCACAAGGTACTCCTTCCTAAGGGGTGATTCCATCTCTCCTGTCCTCCAAAGTTATTTCCTGGATTATCCTTAGAGAGGAGCAGAGAGGTAATATATGTGGCAATAAATCAATAAAAACCTAGCATAGAAGGAAACTATGGTCAAGAAGAACAAGTATAAGCAAGCTGAATGAATCAAGTAGTTTATTCATCCAGAGGTGGAAAATCGGACATGTATTGAACCATTACACTCATGCAGTGTACTGGAGTACAAGAAGCCAATCCTTTAAAAGAGGTGAAACAGATGAACTGCAATATGTTAGATCACGTACGGTATTGAGAGACTCTTTCTGCATTTAGAATCCAGTAATTTTAAGGTTTTCTACTACAGTAGTAATCATATAATACAAGAAGGCATGATGAACCTACTAAACACTGGAGATTTCATTCAGATGGATATCGTCAGAAGCATTTCCGGTGAACAATGGATGGTCCAGTTTCATCGTAGTCTGCCTTGGTTACATGCTGATTCTGGGGAAAGACAACTTTGGCAAGAATTGCACCGCCTACCCAAGCTGAATACGATGTTAAATTCTCTGGCATATATTCTGGAGGCTGTAATGAACAAAAATATTGCTCAAAAACTTGCATTTATTTATGTAAAACAAGCAGCATAAATACATATATATTATAACAGAATTGCTAGGAGGGGGAAGTGAAGGTGATTGCTTAACCACATCCATTTGGATATATTAATGCATGCAATTGAATAGAAAATATCTAGCTGTGATTAAAAGTATCATTGGCAACTTATAAAACAAAATTTACAAACCCATATATAAAGAAGCAACTGAAGAACATCGGATTCCAACCCAATTGAACTCTTTTATGGCAACTCATGCTTACATTGTATATTGAGTCCAAGATCAACTATCACAAGCTTGTGGAGAAGAGTTAAAAAAGTTTAATTCAGCAAATAGGGTACCAAACACCAATACATATATGGACATTAGTTTTGTATAAAACAGTTAAAATGTCTATTCCATCCCCTTTTGTGAGAAAACAGGTTACCTTAACTAGAGCAGGACGAATAGCAGATGAGCACAGGCCAGCTTCTTTCTGAAACCTTTCCTCAAAACCTGCAGTTGGAAGTAATATAACCACTACTCAGCAGCTATAAAGCAACAATTTCCCCATAAACAGGAAGGTCAACTGACAAGGCACTTGGCAACATCAGTGCCTTCTCATTTGCATCACAGATACAGGTGACCACCCAACCTCATAAATACCTATTTTCTATCTTAGACTGTATGTTTGATGGAGCATCTGCATCATAAACCTAAAATAATAACCTAAAGTTGCATAGTTTTTGTTTCATCAAGTATTTGATGACTACTATGACAATGCACCAGTCAAGTTGCCTATAAGCCTCACTGATTGACTGAGACACGATAGCCTTCCCCTTATGGTTCCTCAAACCAAAATTCAGAACAATTCATGGATATATATACATATGTTTTTGATGAAGTTGACGAATAGAACAATTCATGGATCATGTCAATCAATTTAGGTAATGAAGAGCCTAGATTGACCAATATTATTACAAAAACTCTTAACTGCAGCGGTTATAGTCATTCAGATATGTCCAAGGCAAACAAAATAAAATAAAATAAAACCCTGGATCTACAGATGTGCACAAATTTATTTACTTCAATTGTTCAAAACAATCGAGACCAATGGACCTGAAAAGATGGCACTACATACAGGCAGCACATGTCCCTTAAAATTATCCCACATGCAAACATTGCTTACGCCAAGGATATCTAAATTTTGACATCTCTTTCTTAACCATGGCTTTAGTAAGAGGATCTGGTTTGGCTCTCCTCTGTCTCACTTCTTGTGACAATTTACCATTAATGGCTGGTTAGGGTTGCTTGAAACGACGTCTTCAGAAAACCACAAATTTTTTTTTGAAGAGTAAAAAAAAAAAAAATTAAAAAAAACAACCATAGAAATCAATTTACTTTTTCGTGGTTACAACCTTGGTGATAATACCCAATATGATCCTAAAAATGTGGCAACATCATGCACCTTGAATCTTCAAAGACTTTTATTACATGACTAGAAAGAAAAATAAAAGGAAATGCTAAGCCAAACCAATCATTTCAACATGTAACTTTGACACAACTTCTAAATGTGAAATTGGAACAGATTTTTGTAGAAGCATTTCAAAAACAAGGTAACTTTGGCATAACTTCTAAATGTGGAATTGGAAGAGATTTTTGTAGATGCATTTCAAAAACAAGGTTGTTGATTATCTGCTATCCAATAGATTACACTGGGACTCCCATCCCTTTCTAAACCCAATGCCTGGGTATAGGGCATTCACCCTTGATCAATAACTGCTACTTGAAAATGTCCGACATGCACCCACTTTCTTTTTTTTGCTTCTCATCTAGGTTTTAAATAAGACTGGATTTTATTTTACGCTCGAGTTTAGGAGGCCATATCATAATAAAAAATTTACCAGAATTAATGAATATAGAACGAACCAGGCATAGAAGCAGTGCCACCACAAAGTACTGTGTTTTCTAGCAGCTGCCGTTGGTTATCAGATGACACTGTTGATATACTACGGACTAGCTGCTCAACAATTCCATGTGCGTCTAAACCCAATAAAGATGGTTGAAACAAAGCCTCGCCAACAGTATATCTTTCTCTTCCAATTGTTATCACCTGAAATAGTAACCAAGCGTTCTGTTTAGATGTCTATCATGCTGAAGCTCGCAGACTAAATATAACTGTCATGAAGCACAGAGTTTATTGAAGAAACCAAAATGAATTATCAGGAAGCATGTACAGCTAATGGGCAGGTTACATCTGGAATATGAATAATGCATGTGACCTACATATCCTCTTGCTTTAGCAACTTTGACTATGCAAGAATCAATAGATTTTATCAGCTTCTCTAACAATTTGGTCAAGTTTTTCAAGATTAGTCACCATATCTTATTTGAGGACTCCATGCATAAAAAAGAACAGAGAAGATTATAATTTCTACTGTTTTTGGTGATTAACTATGGATTCATGATAAATAATGACTCTCATGAAAATAAATTGACCATAAAAATTAAAGTTAAGGAGTGTAAGTTCCACGCATGATGGAGGGATACTACAATGTAATTAAGTCAAGATATCCTCATCGCAACCATGCCAAGTTGGCTATTTCCTATTTTTATCATGCATTTCATAAATTAAAGCATCTATACACTTATTCTCCCATGTAATCAAGTCAAAACATCCTCATCTCAACCATTCCAAGCAGGCTATTTCCTATTTTTATCATCCATTTCATTAAGGCTCAACCATTCACTTACTACTTCAAGTCACATAACTTTTTCATATTTTCTTTCAATCTAAACCATAAGGCTTCCTACTGGGGGAGTCTTTTGTTGATCAATGTAAAAGTAGAAAACAATCTAAACCAACTAAAGAATCTTTGTAACTTCATATTCTATGTTACCTCCATTTTCTGCCTCTTCAGTTTTTTCCCTTTATAGCAGTCAGTGCAGTTACTGATTATTCAGTTTGTTCTCTTTTCATTATTCAGTAAGTCCAAAGTATATAAACTAAAAAGAAAAGCAACAGGCATGCAGGCGTGCACGCACGCACACACAGAGAGTCCAGTTTGCATCCAAAGCCAGTCAAGTCCATACCCAGGTCTGAAGTTATATCAATTTGGTTCTAGAAGGCTCAGAAATACACAAAGCTAGCCCATAATTGGAATAACTATGACTGAAACCACATTAGTTTTTAAGTTGGAAAACTCTGAATGCAAAACCTGTCCATCAGGAAGTGTATGCTTCTCTATGTGGCATGAATTTTTGGTCTTCGAATAAGCAAGTTCGTCTTCAGCACAACATGAGTATTGCTCTTTTATTTTCTCAATATCAGACATGCTGATATTCACTAGCGGATTAGACTTGCCAAGCTCTTGAGCAAGTAGCTTTGTCAAATCAGTACCTCCAATTTCAAATCTTCTAGAGGCAATGTGCTGAACTGCACCTTCAATTACTGGCGCAATATCTGGTTATAAAGGGGAAAAAAGAGACAATATGAAACAAAAAGGTCAGTTCAAATCGTGGTTTTCTCTGCCAAAGGGACATTTAGTTGCATATGCACTCACTAGACTGCACATAGAGATGTCCTAAAGGCCATAAACAAACCCTCCCAACATTAACAGTGATTGAAGAAAAAATCCTAGGAGTGATTTCAATCATCCCATAATGCAATAGAAAGTACGATTCTCATCAAAGATGTCAAAAGCTCAACTTTATTTATTTTTTAAAGTACCTGAAATAACATAAAAAGCGCAAAGGCGCAACCCATGTATACAATACACAAGAGATACACCTAATTAGAAAAAGAAACGAAAAAATCAAGAAAGGACGGTTTCAATATGTCCCATACGTCATGAAAACTAGATAAATTAAGATAATCTAAAGCATTTGTCAAGTGGTAAAGAGTATTGAAGAAAAAAGATTCTAATTCCACTACCGTCCTCAACTTTATACAGGAGGAAACCTTGTCAATAGAGTCGATCTTCAGAAAAATGCACAAATTCTTTTGTTTATTGATGCATGACAGTTCACTAATGTCTTTAGATTTTAAGGTATTTAAGGCTAATGCAGTTCTGCCTTGAGGTCTGTGTTGAGGCAGCCAAGCCTCAACATACAACCTTTGCACTCAAGTAACCTCATGCCTTTGAACTGGGCTCTATATAGAGAAATTGTTTTATTCTGAGCAAGTATACAAGGCTCCTATGGCATCTTTTCTTTGATAAAGATTATTAAAGGGAATTTAGTGCCAAGACCACTTGATAACAGACTAGATAGTTCTTGATTTCTTTGCAATAGTTTTTATCATATTTAAATCAATTAAGAAAAGAGGGAGAACTCATTTTAATTTTTGATACGCTCAAGGTTGTCAAAATAGGGATTCTTCCTTGGATCAATGAAGGGTCTTCCAGAATCAGATCGAGGATCTAATCAAGAATTGAAAGATTCCACAAACTATGGAGAAGAACTACTTCAAAGAAATAAGCTAAGACTTATAAAGACAAACATAAAGCCTGTTGATTACATCTTTTACCTTTATAATATGCTCCACAGCAAAGAAGATATAGATGTACTTAATTTTAACTTGTCGATTGACATAATAAAGTAATACTGATTCACATAACTCTCACAAGCAGTCCTAACAAATTGCTTCACAGGCCTAAAGAGCACCAAGATGTTTCCTTCTATAAGGTATATATACCTATCTTTCCATGACCAATATCAACGGTGCATCCTGAGATACGTCCTACTGCATAAAGTGATAATACTGCTTGCTCTGATGCATAAAAGCCTGAGATGTTGAATGTTTCAAACATCAGCTGCACCAACTGTTCTCTGACAGACTGCAAAAAACAATTATGTGTTATATTGTTTTAAAAATAAAAATCAGAAATTTGGATTATTTGATGTTACAAATTGCATCGAACTGAGAAGAAAAGGAAACACCTTCACAAGTTGGGGTTGTAATGATTGAAAATCACTTAACAATGTCACTACACTACATAAGCCACCTCTTCTCTCAACCCAACCCCAAAAACCCACACCATTGCAGGAAGAATTGCTATTAAGCGAGTGCAGATGCACACTGAAATGTGGTCACAGTCATCCATTAGTACTTTTCAAGAGTTGAGATATGAGGGAGAAACTCTTAAAAGGATATTCCCACCCCTATGCACTGCCAATGATACCAATTCGAAAAGTCATCCATATATAATATGTAGCAAGAATGCTGATTGTTCATATTAGAAAATATAAATAACAATAATGATGATAACATTGATGACATTGCTAATAAGAGTAAGAATAAAAAAAAACTATAAATGTTTACTTCCTAAAATCTAAATGACCATTCTGCACCATACTTTTCTCTAAAGAAACGAACTTTAAGTTTGACAAGAAACAAGAATTTGCTAACCTTGGGAGTACAAAGTGGATCTGTAAATAATATTTGTCCTTCATTGCCAATCTCCCATCCAAGACCAGTATACAGAACGTGGTGCAACAGATCTTCCATGGCATCCCAGTCTCTAATAAAACCCCGCGCAACAGGATCAACGGTAATATCTTCACACAATGAACTATCACCCATTGATCCATCTTCAACCATTTGTTTCATTTGGGTAGGAATGATCTAAATCACATAGAAAAAAGTTAAGAAATACCTCAAGGACATCTCAAAACAGAGGTTGTGGCCACCACCCGTGGAAATACTTCAAAATTTTTATCAAACTATTTTTTTTTTTTTTTGGACCCTGCAAACAATACTTTACTCAAATGTGGCCCCCACCGAACACTTCTCAATTTTCACCATTTTCAGAACCCAAAATACTTAATAAAACAACCCCTAGGTTTTCATTTCACATAAATCAAATCTACTTCAATAACAAAATAATTCTTTTTTTTTTTTCAATTCTTTATGGTAATGGCAAAAAATTTAACCCTCACTCAACTAAGCACTAATACAACAACAATCTGGCCAATCACAGTAGACGTGTTTCCATTTCCAATTCACTAAACGACAAGAAACATCAGCTTTAACTTATTTTCCTTTCTGCAATTTTCTCAGCAACCAAACGGGGAGAAAAATAAAAACTAGTCTGGGGCAAGCTTTTCTTCAGTAATGGAAAAAACCTAAACTTCGCTCAGCTAAGCCCTAATAATACAACAATCTCGCTAATAGAGTCGAGGTATCTCAATTTACCGTTCACCAAACAACAAAGAAACATTAGCTGCAACACATTTTCTGTTCTACAATTTTCTCAGCTACCAAACAGTGATAAAAGTAAAAACCAAAATAAAGGGACCTAGTTTGGGGTAAGCTTTTCTACGGTAACGGAAAAAACTTAAACTTCACTCATCCAAGCCCTAATATTACAGCAATCTGGCTAATCAAAGTCCAATTTCAATTTCCCATTCAACAAACAACAAGTAACATTAGCTTCAACTAATTTTCTGTTCTACAATTTTCTCAGAAACCAAACAAGGAGAAAAGTAAAAAACGTAAGATTTTCTACGGTAACGGAAATAACTGAAACTTCGCTCAGCTAAGCCCTAATAACAAACAATCTCACTAATCACAGTCGACGTGTTTCAATTTCCCATTCACCAAACAGCAAGACACATCAGCTTCAGCTTATTTTCTTTGCCACAACTTTTTCAGCAACCAAACAACGAGAAAATTGAAAACAAAAACAAAAAAGAAAACAAAAATCCTTGTTTTAGGGTAAGCTTTGTACTACCATGAAGGGAGCCTGATCGGGAATTGCGGGTCCGGCCTTGAGGAGCCTGGAGCCGGCGTCGACCACCGCGGCCTCCATCGGCGGCTTGCTTTGGCTGGAAACCGAACGAAAACCCTAGCTTTTGAGCGCAAACGGCTTCAGATATGAGCGAGCTCTGTAGCTCAAGCTCGGCGTTTGAGAAGTGAGAAAGAAAAAAAGAGAGCCTCAGCTCCGAAGCTCGGAAAGTCTGCCTTTTGTTTATCGTTAGCGGGCTGAGAGTAATTTGAATCTACTTGTAGACTAGTGTTTGTTCCTTGGTTCGGAATTTTATTTTGGGAAGAGAATCATAATACATTAACATAAATTTATAAAAAATAAAAAAATAAAGAGGAAGTACTAATCACATAATATTTACCACGTCAGCCACATTACGAACGTTAGCCCCAAATTCAACCAGACAGTCCTAACTTTTTCTTTCATTTTGAGACCTTATCACCTTCAACCACCACATCGTGAAAAGTGACCCAAGTCATGGGTCTCTACGGCTTTATAGCAAGAGACCCATAGTCTTTGTGGAAGGAGACCTAGGCGTGAGTCTCCATACCCATAGACTGGTTGTGGGTTTCTAGAGACTCACAACTTGTTCGTGGTTATTGATATAGATTTTTTGTTTTTGTATTTCCACACCATAATCGGTGTCCAAATGAGGAGTAGGAGACGAGATGATTGACGTTGTCGCTATGAGTGCAAAAGTAGCGATGAAGGAGCGGATCAAGGCGGCAAAGTGGAATTCCTAGCATCTCATCGACTACCACGTCATTTTGTAAGGAACTTATACTAAAAGTTGTACTACCCTAAAAGTACTCTAACAATAATTAATACTAATAACTCTAAATGATTACTATTACTTGTAGTAAATACTATAGTCTTTTTTTTTTTGGATATTATTTTTGGTTCTATTCGTAACTATCAATAAATGAATCAATCAAAAGTGTAATTAGAAAAAAAAAAAAAAAAAAATCAACAGAATCAATCAAAAGTGTTAGCCACAAAGTACATGATAATTTTTCTTTGGCAAAATGTTAATCTCTCGATTCTCTCTGAAACAAAATAGAGGGTTTAAATCTTCTAAATTTTTTGAATAATTGAATTTTTAAAATTTTAATAATTATTTTTAATTAAATAGTTAAAATTTTATTGTTCGCATAGAGTTTAATGATATACAACGAATATGATGAATTAAAAAATTACAAATAAATACGAAATAATAAAATTTAAACCATATATTAAAAATAATAATTAAATATTATATTGTATCATAGAGTAAGTCTCCATGCACAGAAGAAAAATGAAATTAGTTTTAATTGTTGGAACTAGAGATATTATCATTGTATGGTTAACATATTTCACTCATTTGGCAACAGTTTTTATGACAGCTTTGTGCTTTTAGTGAAAAAAACAAAATCATTAACAAATAATTTCAAACACCATTAAGGTGGTAGTCTAGTTGGTAAAACAACCGGGGATAAGATTCAATTCTCCCCTTCCTTTCTTCCTAGTGGTCACGGGTTCGAACCCGCTTGCAGTAATAGTCCGCGAACCAGATGCTACTAAGAAGGGGTTGTGGTGAGGTAATTATACTGGTAGCCCCTTCCCGCCATTTAATCTAGAAAAAAAAAATTCAAACACAAAACACTCACAAACTATTTTTATCTTTATGTCACATCACAATTAAAAAATAATAAGTACTCTTATAGAAGTGGCCAAACCACCCTCACAATATGTGAGGGTGATTCATCTACCCTCAACTAGTGAAGGGGTGGCCAAACCACTCCTTATGACTTAGAGATGGTTTTGACCATCCCTTCAATTTTTTTTGTTATTATTATTATTATTATTATTAATTTTCATGTGTAATTTTTTGTTTATTTTTATGTCAAATGTTAATAGAGAGTGTAACTTATAAATATTTGGCAGTTAGAGGAGTTCAAGTATTACTTTTTTAAGTTTGGAGGTATAATTGGCAAATCAGTATTAGTTTGAGAGAATACTAAGTGTATTTTTTTCCTCTTTCTTTTTCTATTTATTAAAATTTTTCTAAGAGCATTCTGAGTTCTCAGCCGCCCCCCATGGTCAAAATGTAGTAGACATTCAAGTTACTTGGAAATCGTTAAAATGAGATGAAAAGGAAATAAGGAAAGAAAGAAAGAAAGAAAATGGTATATACCACAAAATGATGATCAGCACACATCTACTGCCTAAACCAAGTTTACATACACAGAACTTTATTATATGAGACTTGATGCAAAGATTTCATGGCTGCTGCATGTAAGAAAATCCTGATAATCCAGCAGGCTTTCGCTCTCCTCAATCAAAGGCGTGTCCATTAAATTACAATAGTTCATATCCAATGAAAGATGGCCGTCGACTGCGGTGGCCGATGGTTCGCCATCATCCACCAATATTAAGTTGCGTTGGTCGCTGATTGGTGAATCATCATATGTATCCTTGATGCAAGGAGGTTCGACATTTGATTCCTGCACGTCACCCAAAAGGGCTTCCAGGGGAGCCCTAGTATTAGAATTTTCCTGAGATGCAAATTTCACATCCAGGACTGGAATCTCAAAATCCACTACAGACGAAGCACATGAAAATTCAAGAACTTTCTGCAGAATTTCAGACCCAGATTTTGTGTTTTCTGAAACAGCAGCAGATTCAGACCTTGCAAAAGCTTCTTCCTGGGTAGTATCAGAGATATTCTCAGTCTGATCTGAAGTATCAGCATTACTAGGAACTAAGATATTGCTCGACTCATTGCTCACTTCTTCATTTACATTTTCATCCGGTATCTGATTAGAATCTGTTCTTGTCACATCATGTTCAACGACAGTGTCAATTCCTGTGGCCTGACAAGCACCTTCTCCTCCATCACAGGGCCTGCAATCTCCGTCAGCTCCATCAGCTGTCTTCTCAGAGCGGTCATCATCGAGAGATCTCATTACATGCCCTTCATCATCTAAAGTATTGGATGAAGTTGAATCTTCCGAGCACTCTGTCCCGTCTGTTTTGTAGCAAGAAACCGAGTGCTCTCTGGCTATTTCACTTTGAACACTAGGTGAAGCTTTTTTATCATCGTTTTCATCTTCCTCATTTGAAAATTCAGGGGCTTTAACTGCTAGAGTTTGAGTATATTTTGGAGGCTGGATTGAAGTTGAAGATACAAATCCTGCAAGAGCAAATGCTAAAGCATCATCAATTGACAAAGCTTGCCTTGGTTTATCCCCTGAAGAATTTGTCACTGATTCTGATGCACAACTATCTTCTACATCATCGCCATTTGAAAACTCGGGAGCAGTAACTATGAGACTTGGGAGCAACTGAGTAGCATTTACTCGGTCAGAAGTATCATCAGGAGGGATGGATGTTACATCTGAATGAAAAACCTTCTTGTCTAATTCAAATGACCCACAATTGGGATAATCACTTCCGCTGTTATAAAAAGAGTTGGAATCTGATTCATTGCAAGAAAATTCAGGAGCAACAATTCTTGAGCAAGATGGCAATTCAGAATTATGTGATTTCTTGGCCAGTAATTCAAGTTGCTGCTCTACCCTCTGGAGTCTTGCCTCGATGCTGCTTATGGGCTTTAGCATGTTTTCTTCAAATCTCAAACAAAGATCTTCTATTCTGCCTACCCGAGAAACAAGCTGGTCCATGCAGCTTTCAAGACGACTATATGAGGTATAATCAGGCTTGTTTTCTGAAACAGGCACTTGTGGAGGGTTCTGTACCTGAGCTGCACCTGCCCTAGCACCATTCACTTCTTGATGATCAGTTACGCTGGATTCTCCTTCCCGATGATCCGTTGATCTCAAACCAAAGTCGGGGAATTTCTGCTTTTCCCTTGTATCAGTACCGTGTCTAGTTGTCTTAGATAACTGCAAAAGGGTAGGTACAAGCATGGTCATAAGAGAACTTCCAGCTGAGTTTTCCACCCGACCCTCTTGATCTTCAGAATCAGCTGAATCAACAGGATCAGCAAACACATACACTTCATCAACATAAACACAACCTTTACTCTGAAGTGAGAGCAGACGAAGGGTGAGAGATATGCAGGGACTTGCATCAGTAATCTCCGCTGTAGCCTCATAAAGCTCCTGAAATTTTTAAGGTTAAGGGACAAAAAAAGGGGATAAAACTAAAAGCACAAAGAAAAAAGCAATAGGCCAAAATGCAAACAAAAACAGGGCTCTAATAGTCACTATTCTGAGCATTCCATCTACTGTTAGTATCCCCTTCTAGATTTGGAAAAATGAGCTTAACAAATAAACGGTGAATTACTTAAATCTCCCAAAGATTTTGTCAAATATACGTACCTCCGTTGTACTTTTTAAAATTACACTTCAGTCCATATTAAGAGATACCACAAATGGAAAATGAATATTGTTCGAGTTTTGCTTCATTTTGAAAAAGAAAAAAGGGTTAATAATTCTCAACTTAATGTCATTCATCCTCCTCTTCTTTCTCCAACCTTAACATCTCCCTTCCTTTTGTCTACAAATCTTAAATTTCAAAACGCCAACCCACCATCACTGAATCTTAAATCCAACTAGGTTCCATCTGCTAATCCAAGTCCCCAAACCCCAATCCACAAATCACCAATACTAAAACCAGCCATATTCCATCTTCTAATCCCAATCCATGTAGAAAAGGACCAAGAAGCTTCAATTTTGGCAATGAGCATTGCATATTCTAGATCGGCTTGTGTTACCATCAGAAGGTTTTGCCTTAAGCAAGCAGGTTTGCGGAGCCGACATGTTGGTCGCATGCAAGAAAAACCCGTATGTCAGAGCCTCGCCTACAGCCTTAAACATGAAGATCTCATGATCAATGGTGGTGCTGTGTCGGCTCAAACCAGCAACACAGGTTGGAGATGATGGTGGGACTTTGGCTTATTTAACAAAAACAGTGGCTTTCAACCATGGGTGGTGGTGGGTAGTGGTCAGTTGAGTTACCCCTTTAAGAAAAGACTCGTGTTCCTTAGAGCTCATCAGAGCTGTCTTCCATGTCATGAGGAAGGAGGGCTCTATGACCTGCACCTTCCATTTGAGTTGAAAAAAAAAAAAAAAAACTAAAATTTTTGGAATATAATAGGATGGACTTAAATATATGTGTAACATAAAACTTGAGGAAGTCTGACTACTTTCTAATACAGAGGGTAAGAGTGTATATTTTTTGACAAAATTTGAGGAAGGTTGAAGTAATTTAGCCAAAAACAAAGTAACTAAAAGAATGCCCTCATCAGTTTCCACTTAGATCATTTGCATTCTTAATCTAGTTGGTCCTGTCAATGGCTAGTACATAGATGAAGAAATTGTGTTTCCTCTTTTTCTTTTTGTTCCCCCTTCGTCTTTCTTGGGAAGGGGACAGAAGCCTCTACACATGCCGCCAAGTAAAATGCATCAAAACATTATGGCCACCATTCAAGAAAATGAAATGAAGACAGAAAGAGCTTTGTTTGAATAACTACATGGATAGTCATCATTGTACCTGTTTGCTTATCCCTGCATTGCTATCAGTCCTTGATGGCAAAGAGAAGTTTTTATTCTCAACCACAGGAGTATCAGGGGCTTTCACTTCAACCCAGTCATCTTCACTGGAGGTCGAATTGCTAATATTTTTCACTTCTTCAGCCAGGCCTTTATTAGGCCCACTCAGATTGGTAGAAACAACTTGTTCAATATCAGTTGCGAGCACTTCTTCATCTCTAGCAGCAATGCCACATCGAACAGTACAGAGATACTCATTGCCACTCTGTAGACCAGAATCATAGTATATCTCATAGACTCGAGCAGTACTTCGAACATAAACCTGCCTGACCTCATGCTTCTGAGTAAAACCAACTGCAATGAAAGAAGTTCTTTATTATTTACAAGGATAATGCAAGAGGTTCCAAGCAATTTTTCCCTTCTACTTTCACTAGAACATAATAAAGAAATGATGTCTGTACATCAAGAGCTACTTAATAGTGGCCTTAATATACAGACATCGTATCAGAAAGCAATTCGGGTATAATAGAAACAGAAAAAGAATCATTCTTATAGCATCGTGAAGTAGACTTCTATAATATTCTTCTTCTTTTTTTCCATCCTGACAAGTAAGGAACTTCATTAAAAGAAGCACCGACCAAGTAGAGGAAATTTCTACAAGGGAGAGAGAGAGAGAGAGTAGTTCTATAATAGGAAGATGTCTTTTCATCAGCTACCAATTTCATACAAATCAGATCCAGTTATGTTGTTTCTAATTACTTGGTCATACAAACCACAGAAAAAGAATCATTCTTATAGCATCGTGAAGTAGCCTTCTATAATATTCTTCTTCTTTTTTTCCTTCGTGACAAGTAAGGAGTTTACTTATCAAAAAAATAGTATGGGACTACATTAAAAGAAGCACCGACCAAGTAGAGGAAATTTCTACAAGGGAGAGAGAGAGAGATACTAGTTCTATAATAGGAAGATGTCCTTTCATCAGCTACCAATTTCATACAAATTGGATCCAGTTATGTTGTTTCTAATTACTTGGTCATATAAACCACAAGTGTTTCTAAGACATTGTAGTAACAGGGTAACACAACAAAGATCAATATGTATTTAGATAGACTTCTTGGTGCATTACTTGGTTGAAACCATCGGGTCTGAAATTATAATGCACAGAAAATACCAGCAACAAAATTACTTAAGTAAAAAAGCTGGAAGTTTTGCAATACATAATAGATAGCCATCTAGGGCTCTGCCACAGCCAAGTTGGGCCAAATGATCCACATAGGCACTAAAACATAGCAACAAAAGCAAATTCTTCTAATAAACTCAAAAACATAGGATATAATTTCTAACAGTGATTCATTCAAAAAAAAAAATCTAACATAGGAGCCAGAAGCTACAAAACCATCAATGAGTCAGTGGCAGCAACCCCCTTAAAGCCCTGTTGAGCATGCCCATAACATTATTGGTGTCACACCCCAAATCTCAAGGCAGAGAATATAAAAACGCTAATATTTTGGAACAAAATGAACTTGATGCTCATCACTACTTAAGTCTTAACCAATAAGACAAATATCAAGATGAAAGGGACACAGCATCACACAATGAATACGACTATACATTTAGGTAATGTTTGGTACGTGGAATGCCTATTCCATAGAATAGTTCTTATTAAAAATGAAATGAGTAGAGTAAATTAGCTTTGGAATAACCATTCCAATGACCATGATGAAATGATTATTCCTTCAATTGAGGGAATAATCATTCCTCTTAAGTTGAAAAGAATGGTTATTCCTTCAATTAAAGGAATAACTATTCATTCATGACCATCGGAATGACTATTTCAAGGCTAATGCATTACACTCATTTCATATTTAATAAAGGCTATTCCATAGAATAGTCATTCCTCGTACCAAATATGTCCTTAGTGTTGAAACTTGAGCTAATTCTTCCAGTTTATTGTACTGTTTAATTCTTCAAAAGCACTACTAAATCTAGAGCTGCTTATAACTCTGCAAGTCTGAATCCGTACTAATTTTGCTCAGGCCATGACCAACAATTCTTCAACCTTTATTACATTCTATAACATTGTTCGAATAATCAACAATATGTACCAACATCTTCCAAAACATTATAGGTATTGCAAAACTTAGGATTGGTTCTTTACGACAAAATATAATAGAAGATCAATTCTATTATCCCAAGAACCAAAAAGAGGGATTAGCGTGATTTCCACACTTTCTGAAAACTAACAAAAAAACTCTACTAATATAATTTTCTTCTCCTTCGTACTCTCAAGAAACAAAGAGATGGATAAACCGAACCATTTTGCAAACACAAATTTACAAATCCTATCCAACTTTCTTTGAAAACAACCAAAACAGTTAATAGTCTGTGAATTAATTCTCCCAGGAAAATTGCTTGAGCTCCTACAAACTGAAATAACGAAAGGTAACCGACTTTCTCCCGAAAAACCTGACCTAAAACCACAATACCAAACTTTTTTATGAAAAAAGGAAAAAAAAAAAGCACTTCGATCTGCTACAAACTGAAACCGCGCAACCTAACTGACTTTCTCTGCCAAAAAGCAGAACAAAAAACTAAAAAAAAATTCTAATGTTCTCCTCCTTCATTTTCTCATGAACCAAACAGAGTTGCGAACACAAATTCCCAAATCCTATTCAAATTTCTCACAAAACAACCAAAAACAGATAATAGTCCGTGAATTAATTTTCTAGGAAAAATCACTCCGAACTCCAACAAACTGGAACAACGAAACCTAACCGAATTTTCTCGGGAAAATTCGTCCGAGAAAATGTTACCAATCGAAACAAACAGAGAAGCAAAGAACTGAAATTTTCTATAACTCACTTTTAATCTCGCAAGGGCCGGAATCCGGCGAGCTCGGGCGCAGAATAAGAGGGGATTTGGAGGTGGTGGTTGAATCGGCGGTGGCTTCGGCTTCGTTGTAGTCGATCGGGGAAATATTGGACTCGAAAGCGACGGAATTTACGAGAGAGCCACCGGAGACGGTCCAGTTCGTTGAAGAGCTCCATGAAGTTGTTCTTGGGGTGGTGGTCTCTGATTCCATGGTTCGTTTCTGCGTGGAGAGTGGCTGTGAGTCCTGTGACTGTGCCAGAGTGTAATGCCTTTTATAGGTTTGAGTTAACTCGTAATTTACAAAGGTTTTATGGACAATTTCCAATACACAAATTAAATTAATTAATTAATTTTCTTTTTTTTCTTTTTGGTCGTTAATACATGCAACGTACATGTATCAATATATATTCTTTGGCTTGAGTTTATTTTTAATTAAAATTGAGACATTTGTTCTATAACAGAATGTATTTTGAATCTCATTCAATTAAAATCCTTTTTTTTTCCCCAAACAATACAGAAAGAAAATGGAAAGTGTCCATATACTTATTGATATTAGAGATGATGGATAAATCCTCACGGATTGCAAGGTTAGATTCTTTGTATATGGAACTGGAGAGTATCTAGTCCCTTATAAGTAAGAGGCATTTTTGTCTTTTTACTTTTTTTTTGAACAAAAATGCTCTTCACTTACAACGAACTGGATACTCTCCAGTTCAAGTGAATTGAAAAGGATCATTGTCTTTTGTAAATAGCAATCGTAATGGAGACAATCATTAATTGCAGCATCAAAGTTAATTTTAGAAAAAATTATACGTACTTCCCTCAAATTATCATTTCATTATTAATGTATTCTTCAAATTATCAATTATGTCAATGTAAAGAAAGAGTCTCTTATTGCGCATAGTATCAAAATTAATTTGTAGCTTAACACGTAAAGTGCTCTAAGAGGGAAACAATTTTCAATTGAAAATATT
The DNA here is from genome assembly GCA_900184695.1 of Betula pendula. NCBI lineage: Eukaryota > Viridiplantae > Streptophyta > Magnoliopsida > Fagales > Betulaceae > Betula > Betula pendula. Next base: position 72,520 of record FXXK01000778.1, on the reverse strand, counting down.
TTTGGGAAAATTTACTGATTTTCTATTAATTGTTTGATTGAGACCTTGAAAATAATACTGAAAACATTTTTTTTATTTAGGTGATATGAAAAAAAATTTCCACTGAAACTAAAAATAACTGAGAACCACTCAAAATTGTCAAACAAAATCAAATATCACTGTCAATAATTTTTTTTTTTAATAAAAAAAAACACTCCACAAAAACTACAGACAAGGGAGGGAGGATTGTGAGTTTCTCTGAAAAATTACTTACACCTCTTGAAAGGCGTAAGCCATTTCCCCCTACAATGACAAATTTACTGCTGACCTAGAAATGATTTTCTATTGATTCAATATTTTCGTCCATACCCAATATCGAAAAATATATATATATATATATAAATCCACAAGTGTTTTTTTTTTTTGTTTTAAATTTATTGTATCTTAATTAAAAAGTAATGATTATTTGAGAACTCCAAATTGGAATTATCTTTGAAAAGTCAGAGAGTCATAATCTAACTTAAATTTCCCATACAAAAAACACTCGTCGATTTATTACCCGTTTATTATCCTTCATTGCTATCTCTATTTTGAGGGGAAAAAAAAAATTGTGAAACATAAATTTCAGGTTTAGAAAAATTTGGTCAAGGCATTGTTTCTTCTTGATGTAATTTTTGTTTTGATGAAGTCCTGAAAAAAAAAGGATTTAGGTGTACGTGCAGAGAGATTTTTTTCCATGAATAATGTAAAACAAATAGAATATATTTACAATACTTCTTTTATATATTTAATGATGCGAAGGGTCACATATATAATTGTTACTTGAAATTAAAAAACCTAGCTTTCAAAGTTTTTTCTTTGAGCCAAAAGTTTCTCTCAAAGTATTTTTTTATGCGAGAACTGAAGAATTTTGTACAGATAAAAGAAGCCCAAGTATTACATTTGGAAAAAAAAAAAAGAAAAAAAAAGGTAAATGGAATGGAGATTTAATTGCAAAGCAGTTCCTAAACAATTTTTCAAAGGAAAATATTTTTAGGGTATTACAATTTACACGACAATTCATATTTTATAAAAATGAATACCACGAGGATCGTGACAATCCACATTTTAATGATTAACGTGATAATAAGTGACATATGAACTTCATATATCACGAGAAAAGCACTCCCATAGACTATAGTCCAAGTTGCATATTTTATTATTGGTGCCAATATACAAATAAACTCATCAGAAGCCACAAATCAGTGAAAATTAGAGAAATCAGAGATCAAGCTAGCCATGGAATATTTACCTAATCAGCTCATGACCCTCTGGATTTTCTAAAATAATTGTTTAATAAAATTCTTAAAAATTTCATAATTGTTTAATTAAGTAATTCAAATCTTGTTTTTTCAGAGGAAAAATTAAGATCCTGAGATGGTAACATAGGTCACAAAATTTAACAATTAAAAGCAATGGAAAAAAAGGTATTTCCCAATTTAAAATTACAAAGCTTGAATAGATTACACCATCACTTGCCTTAAAACCAAATAAATAGAAACCACAGACCCTCTCACTTGCGACAAATCTTAGCAGTTGGCATGGTGACACAAACTGGGGCATAGATTTTCCTAGCTTCCGGAGACCCTGGTTTCGGCCCTTCCGCCGCTGCCATCCCGGCAATGGAGCAAACAGCAGCGGCTGCCGCAGCAAACACTAAGTCCCTCCTTCCATTGCTGCTCTCCTTTTTAGTGTCACAATTGACCTTCACCTTTTCCCCTTCAGCTGCTCTAGCAGCATTTGTGACGACAATTCTCCGGCTGCCGGCTACCGGAGAGCGGTTGGAAAGGGTTGTGCTACCAAGGAATGAGGCAGCTGCCATGGTTATTGAGGCCATTTCTGAAATGCGACTGATGTCCTAAGTGTTTGTTTGTTTTTTTTTTTTTTGCCTTTATGGTTTGTTTTCTCTATGGATTAAGTCGTTAAATTAAGCATGAAGAAGGTAAGTAACAAGAAAGGAGGTCATTGGAGGGCCGTCCAATATGTTATCCTTAAAGAAATTCATTGACCTGTAACTTTGTGACACGTTGCATGAGATATCCTGATGAGAATTTGTGGCCTTTCAGTCCTCTGATTGTTGTGTGTTAGAATTTTGAGGACCCAATAGTCTAGGTGATCTTTGGACGTTTATTTGAGGTTGTTAGAGAATTGACACCCAGTTAGCCAAAGGTTTTTTAGGCCAGTCGGGATATAAATTTGGATGAAAATATAGCTGCATCCGATTATGTATTTTAGTCCAAAAATTGGTGAGATGTAACAGTGCTCACCAAACGTTAAAAATAAAAATCTAACGTTTTGGCTTCTGATAAGACATGCACAAATGTAAGTATTTTGATAAAATGAATAGTAAAAACGGATAGTACAAATAGAGAGTGAGATGTATGTGCTTTGAAAAAATAGATAACTAAATAAAAAATATATTTTATAACTAAAATGAAAAGATATTTTGCTGAGTTAAATGCAAATGCTCTTAAAGAGATAGTCTGTGGACAAGAAATTGGGCCTCTCATGATCAAGAAAAAATAGCCTATTGCCCAAGCCTCACGACATACAAGATGTACACTCTACATTTGATTATTTATGCTCATATTTTTGATATTTGTACCCTAATGTAATATGAGCCCAAAGCTATTGGGAAAAAGCTTTTTCCCAAATTGGGTTAGAAAGAATTTTCTCAAACTTACTCTATTAAACTGAAGAGTTCATAGTGCATGTAAAAATACATGCATTTAACTATTATGACAATCAATAATTCGATTCATTTTCAATTAGGCATTGCTCTAGCCTCTTTAAGAATTATTACTTCCTTGGTAGCTCAACATATGTACTCTTTGCCATGTTAGTTTTATAGACTAGGTTGAAAGAACTTTCTATAATCTAGTTTAAAGGAAAATTCTTCTAATCTAGTTTATTAAATTGATATGTGTTCAAAATGCATGTGAGAATCACATGCTCTATTCAAAATGTAAGTAAAAATCACATGCATTTTAAACACATATCAACCTAATAGACTGGGTCGAAGGAATTTCATCCCATCCATTAAAGAAAACTTTATCCTTTTGGAAATAAATATTCAAATGTAAGTTATTAAAATATGCTGATAGATAATAGAATTTTGATACATATTGTTACACGAAACTAATCAGCTCGTGTTCCAAAAAATTGCTCACAATTTGTAACAGAATTTTGATACATATTGTTACACGAGACTAATCAACTCGTGTTCCAAAAAATTGCTCACAATTTGAGGCAGTAATGAATTCCAATTAGATATACAAATTAAGCATAGAGTACCTCCTCTTCTTTCGTTTCATATGGAGGGGGTAGCAAAGTGGGGATATTTGCAAAAAGATCATCACGACCAGATGGTGGCTCCATGACAGGTGAATCCATGACACTGTCGGGAATTGCCCCAAGGGTTTCCTCAAAAAATGATTTAATCGTCTACAAGGTTTTCAAATTTGTGTGAGAAACTTCAAGAAAAAAGAAAGAAATAAAGAAGAAGAAGAAGAACTTAGTCAACTAAGCAATGAAACAATTGGGTTTATCATAAGAGACATACCGTGCAATGTTGAAAAGCAGCGTCAGCTTTGCGCTTCCACAGACCATTCCCAGGCTCCGAGTAGAAAAGATGAAGTAAAGGCTGCAAACACAGCAGAATGCTGATGTAAGAGTTTAATAATATAGGGTGAAGAAAACTTGTATTGTTCTTGATGAATCAGCCATAGGGCATCTACACGCTTAAATAGAAAAACTAATCCAAATTATTATAGTAATATAGCTAATGCAGATTACAGCTATAACGAAAATAGAATCTGAGAATAATGACAACAAAACCAAGAACAAAATATGATTCAAGAATTACTTTTGTTTTCTAAGGTAAACCCACCAAAACATATTATGGTGGGAAAAAAAAAGGCTAAATTTGAAGAACACTAATGTAACATATAAAATTGGGGAAAGAACATTAACCCTTCTCTAACTGCTAAGCAATTTGCAATGTCCCCAGTACTTTTATTCCCTACCCCCCACCCCCCCCCAAAAAAAAAAGAAGAAGAAGAAAACCTTTGGGACTGCAATGTCCCCTTTTTGTGCAAAAATGACAAAAATACCTCTAACGACAAAAATATCAGAAAAAGCAAAATTTTGGAAAATTAAGAAAAGCCGAATAATTAGGAAAAATGATTTTTATTTCATTTTTTCTAAATTTTTTATCTGAGGTATTTTTGTCATTTTGTTGCAACAATTAAAAGTTCAAAGGGATATTGCAAATTGCTTGGTAGTTAGATGCTGTCCCCTATAAAATTTCATGCCATGTAGTGAGGAAAGGAGGCAGAAAAGAAAAGAAAAAAAAAACATGGAAACAAGTAGAGTGACATCAGGAAAAATGAATATAGGTGCATGCGAAATGTTTTATGTACAGCAACACAATATTTGTGGATTCTTTTACAACAATTCCTTTGAGCTTCCTAAATATATAGACAATGACCACTTTCAACGTAGGACCTTAGAGCACTCACACCGGATGATCCATTTTCTCCATTAAGCTAGAATAGATAACCAAAATATAAAACTGGTCCTCCATCAGATTATGTAAAGGAAACGTAAAATAGAGTTGAGGGACGTTGGTGTACAGTGTCACGCCACACTGTACACCCATGGATGTTTTTTTTATTGTTTTTCTCTCTTTCTTTTTCTGTTTTTTTTCCTTTCTTTCTGTTTCTTTTCCTCCCTCGGATTCTTTCTCCCTACAACTCTTTATTTTCTCTGAGTCTTTCTCTCCCATGCCTCCCACCACACAGAACCACCGGCGCTTGATTATCTCTCTCCCTACGCGGCTGTGCCTCCCACCACAGAACCACCGCACAAGAACGAAAGCCACTACCCAAGACCCAAAACTGCTCACGCCGAGAGCCATTTTTGCCCAAGACCCACGGCACCACCATCCACCGCCGCCCAAGACCCACAGTGGACCAAGACCCAGAACCACCTCCCATCACAAAACCAACCGCACAAGAACGAGAGCCACTACCCAAGACCCAGAATTGCCCACGCCGAGAGCCATTGTTGAGCAAGACCACGGACCACCCATCTACCGTTGCCCAACCCACAGTGGACCAAGACCCAAAACCACCTCCCACCATGATTTTTTCTAATTCCCTTTGTTTCTTCTTGTCGTCTCATTTCAGAACCTCCGCATGGACCAAGAGCCAAAACCGCCTCTCACCACAAAACCGCCGCACAAGACCGAGAGCCACCACTACCCAAGACCCATAACTGCCCATGCTCTAGCTACAATCCCGCCGAGAGCCACCGCTGCCCAAGACCCACGGCACCACCATGCACCGTTGCCCAACAAGACCCACAGTGGAGACATTCATAGTGAAGATGTCTGATTTTGAATTGCTGATTTCTTGAATTTTTGTGTGATTTTCTGATTTTTGTGTGAATAAAAAATTATTGTGTGAATTCAGATTGTTGATTTGAAGAGGTTCGGCAGAAAATCAACAATTTATTGAAGAGGATTTGCTGATTTCTTGAAGTTGTTCGGCAGCTGACGGTTTTGAGGATTTTAATGGTCTAATTTTTGTTGGTTGGTTTATGGTGGAAATGGTATAGTTTTTGTGTGAATAAAAAATTTAAAAAAGATTATTTTAATAAAAAGGAGAGGAAATTTACATAAGCCGATGGAGTTGAGTATTGATAAGTGGTTAGTTAAGTTAACAAAAGTGTGTTTTGATTATCTATTATACATATAAAAATGCATAAGCCAATGGGAGTGCTCTTATAAGCTAATAGGTAGAAAGTGACAAGGAAGTTAAACTGGGCCAGCATAGCAGCAACAGGGATGATATGTGACTAGGATCTAAATGGCTAATCTTTGGCATGTGGTCCGATATATAGAACGATATTAAGTGGATTACAGCTAATACAATAAAATGCTCAATTCCACAAAATGGCATTAGCTTTAGGCAGCATATGTCCAACATGCTCATAACTCATCACTTCCCACATAATAAAGGACTCGATGCAATAGTTATGGAGACAAGATACATAGAACCACTTTGAGATAAAAGAAGCATGATAATCCATCTACCTGACAGCCAAAAAAATAATAGTTCATATACCATGCAGATAATCCTGTTTTATTGTTCAATCATCCATGTCCAGAAAAGCAAGGCTATAAAGTAAAACTTACCAGACAATAACATATTTTAGTGAAGAAACTGAAGAATATTCAAAGCAATATCAAAAAGTGATAAGCAGTTAAAGTATCCCTACCTTCACCACATCCCGAATACCTGGTTTTTGTCCATATTTTCGCAAAACAGAATCCCCATATACTTGATACTTTTCTAGAATCTAAAATGACAAAGAAATAATGGACTGTAAATGAAGTAAATTGATGGAAGAAAATTTGGAGATGCATCCATTTTAGAGCCAAGTCTGCTAATGAACCTGACGACGTGTAAGACCACTCTTTGGTGCACCATAAATTGCAGAATCAACATGTCCCAAAGTATGCCAGGGGCTGTAGAAAAAATGGTGAAGTAATATTTGGTCAACCTATTGAGTATCAAGAAAGGGAAGTAACTATTATATTTTTTTTGATAAATAAGAGAATAACTATTATATAAACAACTCAACGAAGATGTGAAAAGAAAAGTCTCACAGAAAGAAAACAATGTTATAAAGCTCAGCATATACTGTTCATGAAACTGTCAATACTACCAATTTCTGTCAATGTTCAATTGTCTACTTGGAGCAATAGTTATCAGAATCTAAAAATACATGGCATAATATGTTCCCCATGAAAAATGATGTGTATCATGGATTCACATCTTGACAATTTCATGGTACATACTACGAAAATATATGATACACAATGCTCACTATGCAAACAAAATAAGACAGAAGTCCATAGTATTTACATTTTCTTATGTAAATATCTAGTAGCGATACATATTGGGATGTTAGAGAGTGGCTCACTGGCTTTTCACATCAACAGTACATGGTGATCTTTACATCCTTTTTTTTTTTAACATCTCTCTCTTTTTCTGAACACCCCCCCACCACCCAAACCAAAAACAATTCTATTATTCAGAATCTACTTTAAGACTGAACAAAGCATTGGAAAGCTCCATTTTCTTTCTTTTTCCTAGATACAGACAAATTACTCATGCTACATTCTGCAGCCTCGTCCCCAGTCTCAAACACATAATAGTAACAGGAACTTCCAAATATATTAATGAATTGAGCCAACATGGCTATCTCCAGATTCTGGAGATCATTTCAGCCTCATTGCACTACTACTGCAGAATTTTCTGTCTAATCTCACTATTTTCCTTCCTCATTTACCATTTTCTGCAAGGCTGACCTATGCTAAGGTGTTTTGGCCCTAAACTGAAGAAGGCTAGGGAATTCACCCAATTTTTCCTTCTAACAAGGCCTGATTAAGAAATTTGAGTAAGGGATTCACTTTGATGCCTGACTATTTGTTGGAGGGACTTGTTCTTGCTAAGTATATAAAAGTAGTAATAGCATGGATAGCCATAAGGTGAATTAGTCTTTGTAGGGAATACAAAGAGTATAGACGGCTCAACCACCCGATTGACACTCCTGCCAGTGTTTTAAATTGTTGCTGCAATCTCACCCCTTCTGCCTTCTTCTATGGAATCAAGGAAAAGGGTGCCAACGTACTCGAGGTTATTGCATCTGAGTCTGCTTTCTAAGAAAATGGGAGAATTATGCATGATCAACTGGATTTCAATGTTGGACATCTTTTAGGGGAATAACAATGTTAGACAACTATCTTTGTTGAGCACTTCATAGTAAGCGACTTTTTTAAGTAAAAATAGCATCAAGTCTATGTTTGTGACACTATTTACAGCCTGATTTCAATTGAATTAGAATTGCCATGTTTACAGTTACTCCATAAAGTTTCCACATAAAGCAGATATCTTATGAACAAAACCCGAGTTTAAAATTTTCCAACAATGACTAAACCAAAATAAAATTTTCTAGATTGTGTATTACACATACTTATGGTATGCAGCACGTCCAACCATTACACCATGAGCTCCTGACCTTAGAGCTGCATTGACCTATAATTTAAATGCCCACGGAAAAAGAAAAAAAAAGGTAAAAATGGAAGCATCAGAACTTTTGGTACCAATTTACAAGACAGAAAATTCAATTAAAGAAAAATAAAAAACTAGAACCAAAGATAAATTCAACAATCCATTTTTAAATAAGCATAATTTATGCAAGCAAGCACTCTTAAGCATAAAAGTAATAGCTTCATTAAGAAAGTTAAATCATCAATCATACTAAAAGTCATTAAGGTTAAAAAAAAAATTAGCATAACCGTTCAATCAATATTAAACAAGGAAATGATAAACCAATAGAAAATACAGTAAAGAAGAAAAAAGAAATTGTACAATCATTGGGGAAGCAGACTATTTAATCCAACAAAAATTCTTTAACTCTTGAAATCAAGGGAACTTTTATAGATAATAACAGTTTCAGTTGCTATTTGCATATAGAATTAAATTAAAAAATGAAATGGTCTAGCGTTCCAGCAAAAGCTTCCAGATTCAAAAAACCTAGTGGTCAACATTCTCTGTGAAACCAAGATGATGGAAGCCAGCACACATCTAATACCTCTTGTGTTCCAACAACAAAGAGAAAATTTAATCATCTATTTACAAAGAATGGACAAACAAAACTTAGTTTCAGACATCAGCAATGATAAGCGAAGGAATAACTTATTGTCAAGGAAGTCAAACGTTCAATGGAAAAAACTGATGTAACATGGTAGCCTAAAAAGGAAAGTCAAAAAATAGGTTCAAGATAGCCAACTGACCATTATGGAACAAACCCACGTCTTATTAATATACAGTTGGGTATTGATTTGAATGAGACCCATCATAGAGATTCAGAATTCTAACATGAAAGGTAACATAAAAATCATTCATTAGGGTTCCGACTTCCAAATGAACTATGTAAAGGCCCAAAAAATAGATATGAACTGAAGCAACAAACTTACGTCTAGAATGTTGAAATACTTTTTGTGTAATCTACATATGGAGTTACAAAGCCGGGAAAGTTTGGAGATACCTAGGTAATGATCACTTCCCTTTGCTTTTTATTGAGTTTGTAGGACCGATCTGAAATCAATTAAGTTTTACTTAACCGGTCTATGCAAAACCTGCTTCCTGGATATTTTCTATTGATCTTTAGCTCATCCTGTTTCTCCCAAACACCTAGGGAGAAACTGGTAAGTCCCTGCTCCCCCAATCCCCCTCCCACCAAACAAAAAGCAAAGAGAACGCTCTATCCCCTAGACACCCCAAATCAACAAAAAGATGCAAAAATTGCTCTTACCTATCCAAGGAGACTTAAGAAAAAACAGAAGAAATAGTCTGTCTGAAAACATATTTTGCACTATGCTAGGTGGAGAAAATGAACTTTATACATGTAAGTTATGGTTGAAAAAAATTCATGCAGAAGCATGCAAGGAAATCCAAGGGACAACTCCAACTCAAGGACCTCTGTTTTCATTAGGAAGTATGGGCAAGGCAATAGAGCCTTGAAGGAGGATTTTAGCAGCCTCATAGCAGCATGGACTTTTTTTCCCCTTTCTAGGTCATGTGAAGGGGTCAATCTAAGATCATACTATTCCTCTACAAAGACAAAGAACACTCTTAACAGCTGGGTGTCATTGCCTTCCTTAGTCATTCCAGCTTTTCATGATCTCATGACACACTGAATTTTTTAAACAGAACCTATGTACATATATACACTGCATTGTATGTAATTATGCATGTGTTTACATATGTGCTTCATAATTAACATTTTTTACATTGAAGCATATACTAACAGAACAAAAAACCAGTTAGCTTGACAATGACTCACCTCATCAACGCAATTAATGCCACCATTGATTGTCAATCTTAAGTCTGGAAAGTCACGCAAGAGACCATAAAAGTACTCATATCTGCATAATAAAATGAAATTTTGTGAAAGTGTACAACTGAATAAATACTAGCATATATCTGTATTACATATAATGAATATCAACATATAATTCTGACACACACGTCTAGAGTAAATAATCTAAAAAAATTTAGAATATTTAATCTAAAAGCACAAAAGAAAAATACTTTCCTTAGCAACTCTTAGTTGAGTTGTAATTAGTCCTACTACAAGAGTAAAATATTTAAGTACATACTTTAAGGGAGGAATACTTCGATTTTCAGCTGGGCTAATGCCATTAAGCAGTGCTTTCCTCGAGTGTATTATAAAATGCCTAGTTGGTGATAGAGACGAAACCTTGTAAATAAAATCACCTGAAAAGGAAAAAAGAACAGCAACAACAAAAATATTAGGATGCAACCCCAGCAACATTGGCACATAAGCTATGGAGAAAAAAGTGGCACGTAACCTAATCATAGGTACAATATCACGCAAATTAGCTAGATTAATTGAGACTTGGCTTAATGGCAAAGAACATAGCTAACTCTTGGAGAGGAATCATGTAACATGGCAAAACACTTACATGGCTATCAAGCATAGAAAGAGCATAGGATTCTTCAGAAATTGAAGCCACAATAAAGCTTAATATCTACATAAGTTGCTCTTACAAAAGAAAATCAATAATCAACAGGAGCAATATGAAATAAGATTCCGCATAATCAAAAGCCCGTTAATCTACAATACATTAAAGCACCAATACTACAATAATCACAAGATTCTGATGTAATAACCCCATGCTACAATATCAAACAAGATTCCATATCACTGAAAGCCTGTACATTTGCATGACGTTCAGATACACCCTTTGAAAACGCAATGGTTGCAGAGGAATTTAGGATGAAAGCAGAAATTTGGCCCCAGTTTCTTATTCACAAGCTGTTCCTTCTAATTTTCTAAATGACTAAAAGAAAAACAAAAGTTCCAACCAAAATTTTAACTTAAACTTGTTGGCTTTATCTTGAACAGACAAAAGATGTTCATAAGAGGACCTTACAAAGCTCATTGTATGAATCATGATCATCGACACCAATTCGACATTTAACACTGACAGGAACATCTGTATTGGCAGCAATTACTGACATGGCCTCACCAACAAACTATCCTTGCAAACACCAAATGCCTATATCAGAGCAAATTAACAAAGAAAATTACAATAGAAACTGGTTGCACTAAACAAACTACTCAACGTAGTTATCAAACCTTTGGGTCAAGCATAAGACGAACACCAAAGCATCCATGTCCAGCTACTTTTGGGCTAGGACATCCACAACTGGTAAATACTCAAGGGTCTAAGTTCAGTGATCAAAAAAAAAAAGGAACTTAAGATTAAGGCACAATAAATTGTACAAACTTGAAATTGATTTCATCATAGTGGTACGCATTAGCAAGTTGGGTTGCTTTTGCCAGGTTTTCCAAATTATTGCCACCAATTTGAAGCACTATAGGATGTTGTTCTGGAGAATATGCCAAGAATCTGTCCTGAGCAATAGAAATGAAAATATAAAGAATCAGGGGTATTCAGTTAGCAACACAACAGATGAACCAATATATGGGAAAATGACAGCGTAATAAGTTGAATATATATTGTTCTCGAAACCCAAACAATTAGTTGTATTAAAAATGGTCCTACTTAAACATGCACCCAAAGGCCCATCAAAACAAACCTTTTCTTTTTTATCCAATATACAAATATAACACCAAACTCTTAAGATGCAAACGAATCATGTTTTTACAAATTTCGCATGCTTCACCCTACAAAGTCACTTTCCTTTCAAGTTCTAAATTCTTTAGTTGTTCATAATATTGGATGTATCCAAATTCCTTCAAAAGGCAATTCTTTTACTAACTTACCAGATTATCCTTCTGATAAACAATTGTTTCAGCTGCAAGCATCTCCGTATAGAGCCATGCGTGTTTTGATATGAGCCGAGCAAGAGTCCTGTAATGATTATCTGTCCAGTCCATCATTGGAGCAACACTGGAGACAAGCACCAAAATCAAACTAAGTTTAAAGAATCTATACACTTAATAGTATTTGGATATGGAATGGAAATATATGAACATCCACCTAAACCAAGGAGGAAGATAGTGCTCGGCAACCATCGCGGTATTTGCAAGTACTTGATCTTTTTGAGTATGGACAGACACGCTACTTGACTTGGTCCAATTCCTCTTCAATATATCAAACGACAATCTGCTATAGTTTTTAAGGATATTTGGATAAATAGGAGTAAATGGAGCTGTCAGAGAATATCCTGCAAACTTCATCATCCCTCTAATCAAACCATTTCCTGATCCATTTGGAACCCATCCATTAAATAAAAGATTTTTTTTTTTTGCGAGAGAGAAAAATTATTGACTGCATGCATATAAACTCCTAGAAGATCATATACAGTAAAGGAAAAATAAGTTGAACATATAGTACCAGTACCGCGACAACAAGAATTTCATGTTTCCCTTTGAAAGAAGATTCAACATTTATGTAAGTCAATAAAAGAGCAATACCACATGGATTATGGTTTTGTAATTACAAATGTTTTAAACGCAACCAGCTTAATATTGCTATTTTCTAGAAAGGAATTCTTCATAGAAAACCAAAAAGGTGTCAACAATGTAAATGTTATCTTTGCTTTGCGTAAATTAAGCAAGTCATATCCTAAGCAGGGTTAAATTGAGCTTTGTGTAGCTTACTCGACTTCAAAAACTTCAGAGCTCCAAAGAATCATCCAAAAAAAAAAAAGACCACTGAAAATTCTTCTGAATGCTACTTCTAGACCCAATTATCAAAGGCCAAAGCACAAACTTTCTAGACCATTAAATAACAGGGAATAACTTTAATGAAATAAAAGCAAGTACCACCAAAAAAAAAAAGAAAGAAAGAAAAATAAGCGCAATTCTTTTTTTTTTTTTATAAGTGATTCAATCTCATTAGAAAGCCCGTAGGGGCGCAACCCTAGAGAACAATAAGCACCAAATTAACATGAAATGCAACTGAAGCATACCCATTGAAGATTAAATTCTAAACATAAACAAATAAACAAACGGGTTGAGAGAATGAAACCAAAGCAGCATTTTCTCGAACACGTGGTGAGCATGGGATTGTTATACGTGCATACACACTTTATACATAAATATGTATACAATATATCGGTGTATGTGTGTGCATATAGGGAGTAGGGTTTACATTGAGGAAGAGAGACACAGCGAGAGCTGTTTAGGAACTTCAGGGGCTTCGCCGGAGAGAGTTCTACTTCAGAAAAGTGTGGTTTTTCTTTTTATATATGCTTTATCCGCGGCAAATAATACTTTTATCTACAATGATCAACCCATACGAGGTCGTTTTGGTTCCAAATATGGACTAAAGTAATTTCATGTTTTAGCCATTATTTTGAATTAGATAATTTAAATTTTATTACTTAAACAAATAATTTAATAAGATACAATGAATTAAGCAAAAAAGATTTTTTTAGAAATAATACATATAAACATGATAAATGTGAGCTATTTTTAGTTAAAAATAATGATTAATATTTTAAAACTTAACCATAGAATTACCTAAAGATTTAATCTATGGAATATGAAACTATTTATATGAAATTTTTTTACTATCTTCCTAATTTTCACAATCACCATTGGATTTATGGGTCTCATATGTAGGACTTACATAAATTCATAGATCCAATAATAAAAGTGTGAATTAGGGGATAAGAGAATGATGGTGGTAGATACTCTAACATGTCTCATTTTTTTATGAGTAAGTTTGATGTAAAGTGAAGTGATTGATTAAAAAAAATTAAACAAGAAAGATAATTAGGGAATTGCAAAGAATATACTCATAGAATTTAGTGTACATATTGAATAGAAATAGCAATCTATTATGCTAGTGCTATTTCATTTTTTTTATTTTTTTTATTTTTTTTATTTTTTTAATTTATTTATTTTTCAGATCTTGTGTACATTTAAGAATTCCCAAAATAGGAAGAAAATACCCCCCTGAACTTTATTGGTCAAGGTAACACCAAATATACATGTAGAATAAAAGTTAAAAACTCCATAAATATTAAAATCCTTAAAAAGAAAAAGGATACTATTCTTTATCTAGGATCTCATATTGAAAAACATTGATAGCATATAAAAAATTAAAAAAATTAAAAAAAAAAAAAAAAAAAAGGGGTCGCAGTTTAAAATTCATACCAGCATCAACAATAGCCTTTTGCTATTTAAAATTTGCTACAAATGATTGAGAAAAGCTTGTTGTGAGATTTTCGATTTACATCAAAAAAAATTTAGGTGATGGATAGAATGTGTTGGGAAAAGAATTATCTTGTACAGCATTATAATTTAAGATAAATCTGAAGTTATTTCAATTTATCAAATGATGGGTCTTTGGAATTGCCTCCATTTAGTTTTTCTTTATTAATCTAACGGATCATCCCATCCATAATCTATATTTGCAATGAGAAACTCAAGATCCACATAAATTATGATTTCAAAGGAAGATATGCAAGAAAAATTGGAAAATATAAAACAATATTCGAATAATTTTGAGTATATGCATTATGCATGTTGTGAAACTTATTATATGATTGTCGATGACAAAGTTTTTTCTCTAAACTCGTTGAATGAATTCCCTCCAATCTAGTTTATTGAACTTAGGGGTGGGCATTTTGGCCGCCTACCTATCGCCACCACACCGTCATCGATGACAGGTGGTCGGTAGGCTAAACAAATTTTAGAATTTTCAATTTTGTCGGGTCAGCAGGTTGAACTTTTTTAGAAATTTCGGGTTTTCGACCCAACAACTAAATGACATAAGTTTATGAATATTTATTTAAATGGCGTTGTTTTGTACCAACCTAAAAACGACATCATTTTAGTCGACCATATATACATCACTTTCTTCTAAAACCGGCCCCTTCACTTTCTTATTTTCAAACAATCCAAATCTCTCGTCTCTCTTTGGAGGCTTCCACCAACTACAAAAGCTTCGAGCTTCTTTCGTGACCCGTCGAGACTTTCAGTGACTCCAGTCTTACACTTCATTGTAGTCCCACTTTCGTCGTCTCCCCACAAACCATTGTCTCTATATCTAAAAGCTTCAAGCTTCTTTAAGTTGCTCACACCACTATTGTGTATTGTGTTAAGTAATCCTCTCATCACCGCAATCGACTTGATAGTGGCAATTAATTATGAAATTGCCATTCAATTGAAAAAAGAAAAAAAAAATCAGTGGTTATTTGATACCTAGCCCTAATTAAACTTACATATGTTTTTAGAGCATAAAATTTTTCACATACTTTTTTAATGAAGCAAGTCAGTTCAATATTCCTGCGACTCAGTTTCAATTTTTTTTTTTTTTTTCAATCATAATAAACATGGATTCTGAGGATGCTCCTAGGCATCTCTAATGGTCGCATGCCTTTTCAAGAAACCTAATCTTAAAAGAGCCAAAAAAAAAATTGCTACACCATGCAGAGTAACTATAAAAGAACAGATACCAAACATAAGAATGACACTGAATTGCTAGTCGTCTTAATGAATCGGGTTATATGTCTCAAATTTTTACTCTCGTATTAACGATAAAATCACAAGAGCGGCATAATTCAATGGCCCCCCAAAAAATGACACTAGATGACAATAGAAAACAGCTTGAAGCACCTCATTAAGACACTTTGAACTGTCAAAATTGAAACCATCTAGGAATTGATTAAATTTAAGAAAAAGAAAACTATTTGTTAATACTACTAGTATTAAATGAAAAACAATCAGCGCCAATCCCTTAATGTCCTGAGAAATATCTCTATTACAACTTCCAAAAATAGCATTCAAGTGCAAGCCAGTCAAGCTATTATGAAGAACCAAATTCTTGCAGCAACAATCTTGAGAAGCATGCCTGTGCACATCAAAGAAAGGATCATCGCTCTAAGAAGATATCCACTCATGTAAAAAAGTTCTCAATCCAGCACTCGGATACTACAAGGAATATGTGCTGTCTTTAATTCAATCTCACATTCAGCATTTCTTCATCATTCGCTTTCCTGAACCAAGGAAAAACAACTAGAACATATTATCTTGAGTTTTGCCTCCAGCTGCTTGTTAATATTGAAATAGCTGCTCATTTGCTGTCCATGTTACCAGGGAGAGATTCTGGAGACTGCCGAGCAACTCTTTATCCCATCATGAGAGCATTGAAACACGTTCTGTTGGAAAAAAAGAAAGGAAAAATTGGTAAGAGTGAAGGAAACAACTGAAAGTACTCGGCTCATCAAGTTTCAAAATATTGATTTTTAAGCCCATTGGAGAAGAATCATGGGAGTATCATAACAAATTTTTGCTTTTAAAGTGGGCCAAATTGTACAAGACTCAGCTGTACGTCTTTCTAGTGAGGAGAAAGGAGCTTGTCTAAGGTTTCTGATGCAGTCTTGCAGAACTCACTTTTTGTAATTCCAAAGTCATAGAAGAACGGCATTTTTAAGAAGATTCATACACAAATGTCATTCTTTAGAAAAATACTTTCACAGAGGGTGAAAGATTTCACACCTGAATTCTTCAAGAGACTCAGCAGTGAGTATAAAGCCAACACTCTTTCCTCGAGATCTTTATTGTAATCCATGAACTGCAAATTTTCATGTCCAACCAATTGGAGAACGCTGGCCATCCAAGTAACGGTAATGATTGGTAGAGCATACTGAAATACCATTGTCCAAAGCTTGGTAAAGCAGCAAATCTTATCAGCAGAAATAGCACAAACAAGTACAATGTTAGCATAAAACAGTCTTTAGTAAACTGGGGCATATTAAGCACAAACAAGCACATCATTTTCACAAAATAACAAAGTAAAACAATGGGGTGAATCCCAATTAAATAAAAAGCCACTTTAACAATATATGATAGCTTTTTATATTTCAGCCCAGGAGGAGTTCCAAGAATAAAGGGCCTTGCTGGTTGAGTGGGAAAAAGAAATCATAAAACTCATATCTAACAGGATTATTTATAGTTCGTGACAGGTAAAATCTTAAAAATAAGATCTGTGCAAAATTATGGTTAGAATTTGACAATCAAACAGCATCAACATGTTAAATGCTAGAAATTTCTCAAATGACAAGCGAAAAAAAGTTTTACAAATGATATGCAAATGCTATGTAAATGAAGTTTGATTCAGAAGATTTATAAGTGAACTACTTCTAGCTCTAAGGGTGTGAAGCTAATTGATTCATGTAACACTTGGGCAGTAGATAAATATAGTACAAAAATAAACATATATTTTTACTAGATGAACCCTATAACACAGTACTTGGGAAGGTGTCTTGGGTGGAGGGAATGTATTTGGTGGCTGATACGCGGCAGGAGCATCCTTATCCTTCTCCATAAAGAAAACAAGGAGGAGGTTGATAATTTCCACCATAAAGACTGCTAGGAACACATGGCAGCATATGCGATGGTTATGTCTCCTAAGCAGTGAACACCAATTGCAAAGACACACAGAAGAATCCCTCAGAGCAATGCAACAAAGTTGGCAATTATACAGCACCTAAAACCACTATATCACATAGAAAAGAAATAAACGAATAAAACACTTGATAATAGGATTGAGGGGCATCAACCAACCCAAAATTCGATTGATCAGCACCATATACAGCTCGACTTTGTGTTCGAGAGTTTTTGAAAGCCATAACCCCTAGCTTCTTTCTCTACAACAAACACAAAACAAATTCATTAACAGAAGCCAAATATTGAGGCAAAAAAAAAAAAAGAAGAAAATTATAACGTAGGGTTTGCCCCATAAAAATTAACGTAGTCAGGAGAGATTCTTACTATGATTTTGTGCTATTGTTAAAATAACTAGAAAAAGTCTTTCATCTTTGATAGATTTGATGGAAATTGAATTGTTTTAATTATCAAGTAAAATAGATTTCCTAGTATAATAGATAAACCAAATCAGATCTCTTCAATGATGTTCGCTGACAGCAATAGTAATACCCTTGGTTCATTTATTAGACTAGAAATAATACCGAAACAACTATGTTTACATCAAAAACTCCATATATATACATATGACTTTAAGTGAAACAGCAATATACAAAAGGCAGAATGGGGAAGTGTTTGCAAATCAAAATGAAAAATAACACATGCCAAAAATATAACAGAAAAGAAACAATAAAGAACTTCATCTAGCAACCATCCAGGTTCTAACACTACATCAAAGATACGATCAAAAGCATGTACCAAGTTCTGTAAAGTGAAATGCCATCCCTTAAGATCACAAGTTCACAGCTCATGAGAGCCCAAAAGCTTAAGGTACTCCATTGCTGTTGTTAAAAGCCCATGACTTGCTAAAGTTTCAGCATATGTCTCAACAAGCTTACACAAAGATGAACCGATTGGCTTTTACCCACTTGCCAAGGCAAGAACAATAGTCATTTCCATCAAATCCTAATCAAACTCCATAAGTTTTGCCTTCTGGTCAGAGAATATACATGTCTAAATGCATCTCTAAGGTACCAAATTAACATAGGATTTCCCTTTGTGCTCAGGTCAAAGACTTCTTGAACCAATTTCTACTGCTTTACCAATATTTCCGCACATAGATAACAAAGTGTAGCAGTTGTGTTACCAGCAGCGATGAGTTTAGAAGCAAGATCGTGACATATCAAAGTCCATTCCTCTATCTGTGCAAACTGTTCATCGATGATGATTAAAAAGAAAAGGCGTAAGTAGATTGTAGTAGATGCAGTAACTTCAGGATCATTGCAGAGTAAAGGAACATACAGGTTTGATTTGGCTTGTCTGACTTTTCGGGCAACAGTACAAAGGCCAAGATCATGTCAAAAAGTCATAATCTCACAATATATTCAGAAACAAAAACTTAGCATTTATATAGTTTCACAAGATTGAGCTTGTGCAATGTTAATTGAATTGATTTCTAAACTCAAAATGTCAACAAACATCAGTTGCCCTTAAGCCAGTCAGACACAGATGAAGAGGTCTTTAAAAACCCACTTCCTCAAGTCAGCAGTACACTGAACCAAGTTTGGAAAGAAAGCCACAAGGGACTTCTTTAGAGGTCTGGTCACGAGCTTACATATATCTACATAATTACACTACCAAAAAGTAAGAACCTCTGTAACCAAAAATGAAAGAAATAAACAAGCCACAGACATAAACGAGCCAAAAATGAGGTCTGGTCACTGTAGAGGCAAGTGGACATTTAGGTACCAGTATCATCAGTTAGCATAGACAACCAAATTCAACGATCTCCCCATTTATCTCCAGGTCATTTGCACACAATCTTCAATCTCTTTGCAGTTTGAACAAACCCCAAATGACCTGCAACTCGTCCATTTGCTTCACCACCAGAAAAATGGAATTTTCACTTTTCACAACAGAATAATGCTATCTAGTACCAAAAAGCTGCCATCTCCACAAAGTAGCCATCCCTAGTTTGCTTAAGTCAACCTTCTGCAAAGAAGATGTTTTAGTAGAGAACTTAACAGTAAATAAGTTTAATAACAAACCCCAAAAACTATTTTCACCTACCAAAAACATTGTAGAACTCAAAATGGCAGAATCAAGATTGAGCTTGTGCAATGTTAATTGAATAGATTTCTAGACACTAAATGTCAACAAACATGAGTTGCCCTTAAGCCAGTCCGACACAGAAGAAAAGGGAGCACCAGTTGAGAAGAAGTGAGTAGGAGCGGTTGACCATCAGCAACCAAATCCATTAGCACACAAGTGGAGTTTGTATTTCATTCTAGATTACCTGCTCAAAAGGCAAACACCACTCAGAATCCAACTGATTTGGAATCTTCTGGCCTTTTAATTCATTTTTTATTTTTGATGGATTAAATTAAACAACTGGCATCAAATTAAAACAAAATTATAAAACGAAAATAATGGAAGAATAAACAATTGGGCAAAACATTCTATCCTTAACAAAGAGAGAAAGTACCTAACCGTAAAGTGGAGACTTTTAACAATCAATTCCAAATCAATCCATTTGCGCTGGATAGAATTGATTGAACAAATTGTCTTCATAAAGAGACACTGCACCAAAGCAAAAAGACGTCCCAACAGAACGTTTACACCATTTCAGACTTCTCGTACCAATGCCACACAGCCAATGTCACGCAAATGAACTCAAAATGGCAGAATCAAATACTCTTCACCCAGTTTGTACCAGCACAATTAACAAAGCCTATTGGAAGATGGCATATCAATTGATGAAGAGAATGGAACCCATTGAGAAGAAGATATGAAAAAAAAGGCCTAGGAGCGGTTGACCATCTGCAGCAAAGCCATGTGCACACAAGTACTGCTTGTATTTCACTCTAGATGACCTAATCATAAAAGGCAAACACTGCTT
>FXXK01000778.1:26553-52080 GCA_900184695.1 Betula pendula | reverse complement strand
TATTGGAAGATGGCATATCAATTGATGAAGAGAATGGAACCCATTGAGAAGAAGATATGCAAAAAAAAGGCCTAGGAGCGGTTGACCATCTGCAGCAAAGCCATGTGCACACAAGTACTGCTTGTATTTCACTCTAGATGACCTAATCATAAAAGGCAAACACTGCTTAAAACCCAATTGATATGAGATCTTTTGGGCTTTTAATTCTTTTCTAATTTTTTATTAGTTAAATTAGAAATTTGTGTTCAACTCAAAACATAATTATTAAACGAAAATAAAGGAAAAGAGGAAAGTACCCTTACCCTTAACCCTGTTTTTTGGCACTTTTGGTCCATATTCTTTCTATTATATTCAATGCAGAATTCCAGTTGAGTTTTCAGGCGTGAGGACAACACCAGTAAAATCAAGGAGGGCTTGTCTGTTGGATTTTAGGTTGGCAAAAATAATCATGGGAAAGATAGCGAGTATGAAGAGAAAGAGCATATGCATGGCAATGAAGGATGGGGGCCTCAGCAATTCTTGATGTCCTCCTGATTCAGCAAGATGAAAACCATTAGAAAAAGTAGATACAGAGCAAATTATTCAGTCTTTTCATATAGAAATTATAGCTTTCTATTCTATTCAACGGAGAATATGAGTAACTTATGCTAGTTACCGTTAATTTACCCAGTTTAATCCAGCACAATCAACAAAGCCTATTGGAAGAGAATGACAGCAGTTGAGAAGAAGATGCAGAAAAATGTGTAGAGCTTGTATTTCATTCCGGATGACCTGCCCAAAAGACAAAACACCACTTAGAAACCAACTGATTTGAGATCTTTTGGACTTTAAATTCTTTTTCTGATTTTGGATGGGTTCAATTAGACAAATGACTTCGATCAGAACAGAATTATTAAACAAAAATAAAGGAAGAATAAATCATAGGGCAAAGCACTTTGTTTCATCAGAGATAGCGGCTAAGAAAAATTAAAATAGAAATGATAAATTATATTGATAATTATTAGCTGGTTAAAAGAGAAAGTTGCTTACCGTAAAAATTGATATTATAAAAGAAAGTGGAGACTTTTGCTGGACTCTCAACTCATTCAATCCATCTGCGGTAATCAACATATTTGTTGGGGACGTGAGCAATCTTGCGCCATTCTTCTCCTTCTTTCCTTTCCCATTCTGTCTCCAACAAAGGACATTTGTAGATACGTAGAGTAGAAAGGGAGGCAGGCAGCCCGTCTTCTGGCATGCACTCGAGCTTAGGGCATTCCCAGATCAGCAATTCTTCAAGAGCAGTGATGTGTTGAAGCCCCTTCTTGTCCAATGATTTCAAATTTGGAAAGCCTCCGATGTGAAGATGGGTAAGACTGGCAGGCAGCAACCCCTCCTCTGGAAAGGACTCCACATCTTCAGATTTGTAACGGATTGCGAATCTTCTAACACACGAGAGATTTTGCAAACCCCACCCCATCCGGCTTGCAAAGAGTTTATCACAATTCCATATGTAAATTTCATTCAAATTGGAAGGCAAGCCCCCTTCAGGAAACGACTCAATTTGTGGACATTTGATTATGTGAAGTGTGATCGCCCTTTCAGGTAGAGACGGCAGACTCCCCCAATTGGTGATGCCAAACTCTTTAAGCTTAGGGCAGTTTTTAATAATAAGCTTTTTAAGTTGAGGAAAAGCTCGACCTTCATTTTGAGCGTCAAAAGAAAACCATTCCTCCCACTTCAACATATTCTCAAACGTTAAAACTTGCAAGGCTCCAAATGGCTTAATTGAAGAAGATCCACTGCCATAAAACTCAGGACCTACTGTAATAACTCCATCCAACCCATGAATAGAGAGCTCCTGCAGAGAGGGCAGTTGCCCAAGTGGTGGCAGGCTACAACAAAATTTACAGTTTTCTAGACGAAGAGATGCTAAATTAGAGAATGAGGGATGTCCTACCCAATCTGGAAAACTTTGACTGGCATAACCTTTGATAACGAGTTTTTTCAAGTTTGGATGGGGCTGGAGACTATCAAATGCATTTATATGACTTTCTGAACAATTAGTATCAACTTCCCACTCCAATTCCAACTCCTCAAGGTACTTCGTATCCCTCAAATACTTTTCGTCCGTGGGAGTTTCACAATTTTGGAGGTCCAAAATAGAAAGCGATCCCCGAAGATTTGTAAGTTTCCATAGCTCTTCAATGCCAGATCCACCATGTTTGCCGACGACAAATTTAGTTAACGTCTGAAGACCTTTTAGTCTACCCAGATGTCTTGGCATCCCCTTCAACGAGTAAGTTCCAGTAATATCAAGATGTCGTAAATTAATGAGTTTGTGCATATCTCTTGGCAAGGCAGCAAGAGACCGACAATGTGATAAATTCAATATTTGCAAATTGCATAACTTACATATGGAATCAGGCAACCTTTCAATGCAAGTGTAAGAAACGTCCAAATATCGTAGATGTATAAGTTTATCAATTGAATCTGGCAACTTAGTTATGTCCCTATGATAAGATAGAATGAGCACCCGTAAGCATCTTGTCATTAGTAATGGAAATTGGGAACCGTATATGTCGTCCCTAGAGGAATTTAATTCTAGGACAGTGTGCAACCTCTTTGCCTCTTGAAAGCTCTTAAAATTCTTATGAAAAGATAAATGACGAGTGTTGCTCACAATTTTTTCAGGAGGACATTCATCTGCAAGGCTTAAAGCGAATTGTTTAGATATAAATTTTGTCAAATCACTGACAAGATCATGCATTATATATTCATCGCAATTGGATTGTTGGAATAATGATCTTGATACAAGAGCAAGGAAGTAATCGTTACCAACTTCTTCCATTGTTTTGTTTTTGGGTTGTGGCAACAAACCTTCTGCCATCCATAATAAGACTAGTTTATTTTTTTTGAAAGTATAATCCTTTGGGAATATGGAGCAGTATGCAAAGCATCGCTTTAAATGTGACGAAAGATATTTATAACTTAATCTTAGTGCAGGAAGGATGCCTATCTCCTCAATTGGTAAATCCCATAGTTCACTTCTCAATACCTTATCACATTCATCAACATCTAATTTAAACCGCAAGAGAGCCCCAATCGCCTTGATTGCTAAAGGAAGGCCTTTGCACTTTTCAACAATTTGTGTTCCTATTTCTTTGAGTTTCGGATATGCATCAGAGTTATTATCGTGAAATGCATATTTTGCAAATAGTGACCAGCAATTTTTTTCTGATAACTTAGTTATACAATGAGTTGCATTAGCGTGCATGACTCTTGCAACCTCGAAATCACGTGTTGTTACGATGACCCTACTTTCTTGTGCCTGAGATTTTAAAGCATTACTTAAGGCCTCCCATTTGGTAGGATCTGTATCCCAAACATCGTCTAAAACAAGTAGGAACTTCTTTCCTATCAACGTCTCATTGAGTTTAATTTGAAGCTTATCTTCATCCTTAATATTACAAGGTGACGAAGTTATTGCCTCCAGAATTGTTTTCATTACCATGAACACCTCAAATGGATCCGAAACACAAACCCATACTTTGTAGTAAAAGTTCTCCCTCAGCCTATTATCGTTATACACTAACTGGGCAAGGGTGGTCTTGCCAATGCCTCCCATGCCGACTATGGCAATCACACCTATCTCATTGCCACTAGCATCATTTGAGAGCAACAAGTTAATTATCTTCTCCTTATCATTATCCCTACCACAAATTTTAGATTCCTCAATCAAAGAAGTCGTGGGCAATCTTTCTAATGACTTCTCTCCAACTCCTGGTCTTAGACCTAAAAGACCTATTAGTTTTGCTAGATCTTCTAATCTTTCAACTACATCTTTTATCTTTCCTTCCATCTTATTGACATCAAAAAGAGAAGCAGAGATGGAGTGTCGTACCTTACTTGCAATGGTTCCAGATTCAGCAACCAACTTTTGTTGCAAGTCTTTGGTAGCAATCTCGTCCAAGATGTCCTCTGCATCATAGACAGTATCTTTCAGCTCATGGAGCCACTCTTTCACACTAGTCTCCGTAAATTGCCTGTCTTCCGCGTCTTCGAGCACTGCATTCACGGACAGCAATGCTATCTTCAACTTCCTTAAGAGTCTGTTGTTGACTTTTCGTCGTTGAAAGAAGTCATCAAACTCGCGAGATGCCATTCTTTCAAAAAACACTTGGAGGTAGGGAGAAAGAATGCCTGTAGCTGCAAGTGCAAGGTCAGCCATGCTATCTTGTTTGGAAATCAAAGGAAAAAAAAAAGAAGGTGATTGCAAAGAGTAGAGCAAAGTCAGATTGCAAGGTGTGTTTTGCTTTTACACCGAAGAAGATATATAGGAAACAGCCAACTCGCAATGGACTCACCGGCTGCGTGCATGCTCATGAAAAAACAAAATAAGTAATGGGACCCACACGGCCCTACCCACATGTTTCTTCTTTGCAATGTTGGAAGAAATCAAAGGAAATGAAGGTGTGTGATTGAGTCAAAATTAATCGGCCAAGTTTATGAAAAGTCGTGACCACCACGCGTACGCATTATGTGTTATCACATTTTGTGGAAGAAGAAGAGCTCAAAGTCTCTCTATTGTGCAAATGGGACGTCAAAGTGTTCATCAATTAATGTATTAATCACCTTATCTTATTTAACAGGAACAAGCTTCATACATACAATTGTGGGAGGTATTAATATTGGAACACGGCAAGGTTTTACTGTTAATAAAATTTTCAGCTGCATGTATCTCTTCTTTTAATATTGAAACCCTATGTCTTACGTACGGTTGTGTATGTTATATTTAATACTTATATACAAATAATTGGATTGAGATCCGCTATGCAATATTTAGGGTATTGGACCGGGTGTAATAGAATTTATTTAGTCTATTCATTTTAAATGGATGCCTCAGATCGTGACAGCAATTTTTTTTAAAAAAATGAGGGTGACTTGAGAGGCTGTTGGGGTTTTTTTTTATAGTGGAAACATGGTCAACGGGCAATAGATCCTGAACGTACGGCTGCACAGAAAAAACACGGCCTACACAAACACCATCAATAATATTCAATTTAGTTTGCCAAGTTGTCCCACAAACACCATCATAATTTAATTTTAGGACGGTGCACAACCCCCTAAGCCTCATGAAAGTCCAAAATAACATATAAAAACTAAAAGAAAGAAGAGACAAATGCCTCGAACCAAATAATCGATTAAATGTTTGTGTGCGAGGATTAACATAGTTATTTAACTTATTTGATTGGATCAAATAATCGATTTATTGTGTATTATCTTTGCCTGCCTTAAAGTTGTTTGCACCATTACTTTAATTAGTTTATATGATCCATGAAAGAAATGGGAAACAGAAGTTCCAACCCCTGTGCAACATATAATTAATATATATGCCTCTGCCAGCTACTCACGCATTGGATTCACATTCACCTGCTTCGAATTTTATATGTAGTTGCTGTAAGCTTGCATGTTCTCTTTCATTATTCTGTTAAATATTGCTCCTTGTCGCCCATTGTTCCATGGTGGCCCTGTACCTACCCCATCTATGACAACAAATTTTTTTAGAAAAAAATAAATCTTTAAGGAAAATGATCAAAACATATTGTAACATTAATGACCACCTACTACGATTTGAGTTGAGAATTTTAGATCGAGCCACGGGACCAGTTACGTTGGTTCGAGTGCTTTGCCTTCTTTCTTTTTGTTTTTATATGTTATTTTGGACCCTTTCATGAGCCTCAGGAGCACTCCCCGGCACTGTCCTAGATGTGGGTAAGACAACTTTTATATGAGGAGGTATCATGGGTTGATTGGTAACCTTTTTAAGAGCCGAAAGAAAAAAATAATTGATTGATACTACATAAAAGTGAAATGAGATTTGAATTTTTGTAAATAAAAAATGGAGAAAGTTGTTTGTTAATGTAAAAAAGAAGATTGTCTTTTTTTAATAGAAAAAAAAAAAAAAGAAGAACGGGTTGCCAGAATATAACTGGGTTGTCAGATTTCATTGGCAAAAAAATGATTATTACTTTGTGATTGCATATGTAAGTTGAAAATCTTGGGGGACAGAGCATAGCCTATGCGGTACCTTGGAAATGGAGATGCATTGGACATTTCTGATTGGAAAGTGAGAAAAACGGGGGGGAAAATTTTATATGCCAAACAAAGAAAGGTTGTTGTTTAGCTTAATTTTTGGGTACGCAGAGCAGATTGTTGTATGGTTTCACATACGTGAACCCCTATTATAACCAGTTACAATAATAAATGAGTGGTTGTTCAAAAGATTCTGCATCAGTAAGAATTAAGAGATGAAAAATCATACGATTATAAATAGAAGAGGTATAGTTTTACTTTGGCTTCGCTCAAGTAAAAAGAATCTTTGAAAGTATTTTGTGAAAAAATAAATGGTAGAAATTGTCTCCATTGAAGAAGTAATTAGAATTCTCTTCAATCAACCTATCTCTGCAGTTTGTCTTTTTTCAACAGGAAATCTCCATTAAAATTCTTCAGTCGAGGCAACCCAAACTCAACATTTAAAGCAAGTAGAAAAGTCTGTCTATCTAAAAGAAAAAGAAAAGTCCGTCTTATAAAAACAGAGGGGGGGAGAAAAGAATAAGAAATTTCTGCCACAATTTTACTTCCCAATGGCTTGCAACGATAACTTTTGACCAATTCACTTCCCAATAGCTTGTAACATTAACTTCTTATGACCGAATTTTACCTTTCAATGAATATTTTCTTTCTATGCTACCGGAGCATAATTTTCTTTCTTAAATATATTGGCCCCAAGCCTGTCTCAACGGATAAAGAGTATTCGAATCGAGTCGAATTTAGATATTGACTGTTTAAATTTGATTTTATTCAAACTTATTTTGAATATTGAGTTAAACTTGAATTTATCATTTAACTAAAAGTCCTATCCTTTGCCTTTGAGTCTGCAATCCAGATATTAGTTTTTACCGAAATGCATTGGGAAACTTTTAAAAAAAAAAAAATGCATTAGGAGGAAAAAATTTGGTAAAGAAGTTAAAGTAAGAGAGAATCGATGCATTGAAAAGTGAAATTTGTAAGAATTTACGTGCAAGGCATTGGGAAGTAAATTGATGAGTTGAGTTGCACGGCCTATAACCATCGGGACTTGTTTGAATGAGTTGATGTTAAAAGGGATCCGGATTCCCTAATATTAGAGAAATATGAGACTCTCATATTCTTCAATCCCAGCCATTGATTAAATCTAATGGATGAAATCCATTGCCACCAACCTGCTGGTTAAACCCAACCTGGGTTAAACAGCCCTTAAAAAAAAAAAAAAAAAAATCTAAAAGAAGTCATGCGTCGTTGTTTTTTTTTTTTTATTCACTTCACCCACTTTTCTTCTTCCCCACACACTGCTCTTTCTCTTCCCCCACCCCACACACGTTCTTCTCCTCTGCGGCTCCGCCCATCACCACGCACCGGCGCTTCGCCCAATCCGAAGTCACAAAGAATTCAAAACAAAACTATTGCAAAGGCCAAAAACACCATATTGCTTGAATTTCCAATACAACCTAATAAGCATAATATTCACATAAACCAAAGTTCTTCTGATTCAAGCTTTATTTCGTGATAAATCTCATCAAAAAAATATACAAATAAACTTCATTCTACAAGAATAGAAAAAAAAAAAAACTTCAATCTACAAATAGATCTCAACAACCACAAGATCCACCCAAATACTTCAAAGCCAGCAGACCCAAAGTGAATAATCCAAACAAATCGAAGACGACGACCTGTGACCGGGGTGGGTTGGCGTCGCGGTGCGTGGTGATGGGCGGAGGAGGAAATAATTGTGGGGTGGGGGGAGAGAGAGAAAGGGAGGATGGGTCGGAGGCACCGGATCTGAGCCGAGGGACGGAAGCACAGCGCGGCGCACGGCAGCGCTGTTCACGACTGGCGGAGCGCAGACAGCGCCGTTCACGTTGGATGAGCTGCTCTGCCGGTGGATTCGCCGGAGGACCGACGTATGGGCTTGGCATCGGAAGGAGGGAGAGGTGGTCGAAGGCGCCGGATCTGGGCTGTCCAGCCGGTGGGACGGCTAGGCGGCGCACGGTGGAGAGGGAAGGCACGGATGGAGTGGGAGGAGGGAGGGAGAGAGAGGAAGGATGGATGGAAGAGCTGAAAAATTTGGAGAAGGACAAATAAAATGAGTTTTTTTTGATTTAGTCGAATGAACCATTTTTTGCTTGTTTTGAATTTTTTTTTTTTTGTTTTTTTTGTTTTAAAGGCTGGTTAACCCGAGTTGAGTTAACCAGCAAAAATGGTGATGGGATGGGCTGGAATGGCTGAGATTGAAGAGCATAAGAATGAAGGGCTAGGATTGAAGAATAATGAGAGTCTCATATTTCTTCTAATATTAGGGGATCCGGAATCCTGTTAAAAGATGGATTCAAGTATTTTTTAAGTTTAATTAAAATTTATGTGAAATTTAAAATATTATTATATTAAATTTAATAGTTAATTATTATAAATTTAATAATAATTTTAAAAATCACATCAATTTTAAAAGAATTCAAAAATAATTATAAAAAGAGATGGTAAAATTACTAAATTTCATAGGAAACGGAATCAAATATAGAAAAAATAACAGGGGCTGTTTTTTCATGGGATTTTATGATATTAATTGTTGAAAGCAATAATGGACTAAAAAGAGAAAGAAAGGAAAGATTAATATGTGAAAAAATGGCTGTCCCAATTTCTCTCTATATCTAGTCCTCCATATAAGTTCAATTTTTTTTCGTAAGGATTAGTACTGTCGTGTTGAATTTCTATTTAAAAAAATTCTACAGATTTTTGATTCAAGCCTTCAGTCATAGTGACCCCAAGCTACTGACTAATTAAGACAGAACGGGTTGTGATTGAATTAAGGTAACACATATTGTCATAGTAAATCAACCCAATTTTATAGATTTACATTTAGTACATCACGCCTCCATGTTTCGTTTTTTAGGATGAGTGTCTTAGTCCAGTTGGATCCTCCAAATCTCAGAGCTAATTTGGCTACCAGCTCATTGTATCCCATAGCTTTCATAAAAAAGCATGAGATTTAGAGAATTTCTGAAAATTTTGGAGGGCTACTGCGCCAGCAAAATGAAAAAAAAGAAAAAAGAAAAAAAAAAAAAAGCAAACAGGTTTTGCTAGACCATGCAGAGTTGAGAATACCAATAAAGAACATATCATATGAAACATAAGACTGACATTCAAATGGTACTCGTCTTAATGAATCATGTTATATTACTCAAACTTTTGCTTTCGTATTAATGATAAAACCACAAGGGCGGCATAATTGAATGGCCCCCAAAAAAAAAAAATTGACACAATCAAATGGAAAAATAAAGGGAATAGTGGAAATTAAAGAAAAGAGAAATGTTATGGTTACAAAAGTATCTACAAAAAAAATTCTTACAAAGTGATGTTCCACAACATGATTGGATTTCTCAAAATTTAGACTCATCTCATTCTCAATCATGTTGTGCCACATCACTTTGTAAGAGTCTTTTTTTTTGTAAAAAATTTTGTAAGCCTAACATTCCTCAAAAGAAAATAGGACAAGAGTTTTACGTGGTTCATCTATTACCTACATCCACGGGATAAAGCCCTAAGGGCTACATTTTGCTCTTATTCACTTGATATTGTTTATAATACAAAAAGCTCCTATTTATAGGAGAATTATACAAGTATGATGATAGTATCAGATTCGATTGTATCAAATTTGATTACCTAAAAGGTAAGAATCAAATCAAATCAGATTTGAAATGCAATCAAATCCGATTATTGAATATTACAATCAATTATATCGAATCCCATAACATATTCTAACAATTATTAAGACAATCGTTCAATGTCCTTAAGAAATATCTCCACTAAAGCCAATGCGGGCTAGTATGAAGAACCAAATTCTTGCAGCTAGCTACAATCTTGGAGAAGCATGCCTGTGCACATAAAAGAAAGGATCATCACTCCAAGTCATGTAAAAAAGTTCTCAATCCAGCACTCAAGATACTACAAGGAATATGTGCCGTCTTTAATTCAATCTCACATTCAGCATTGTTTTCATCATTCGCTTTACTGAACCAAAAAGTAATTAAAGCGAATGATGAAGGTTTACTCATCCCTCTCTCTAGTCGTAAGTAGTAATTGAACCAGGCAGAAAAAGAAAAAACAACTACAACTTATTGTCTTGAGTTTTGCAACCTAAATCAAGTTTATGAATTATAAAGAGCTGTATCTAAATTTGAAGAGCATACTGAAATACCGTTGTCCAAAACATATTGTAACATTGTGACACCTACTACGATTTGGTTCAAGGCATTTGCCTTCTTTCTTTTGTTTTTATATGTTATTTTGGACCTTTCATGAGGCTCAGGGGCACTCCCCGGCACCTGTCCTAGATATGGAAGACTTAACTTTTATATGACGAGGTATCACGGTGTTCAGAAACCTTTTTTGGAGCCGAAAAAAGAAAATAATTGATTTATATGACATAAAAGTGAAATAAGAGTATTTTCATTCGGCTTTTTACTGTAGAAATTTTTTTACTTTAAAAAGCTAAAATAAATTTTGAACCATTTATTGCTCCAATCCGGCTCCCTAATTTGAAAAAAAAAAGTAGGGTGCATGAAAAGGCTTTTCTACTAGGTAGGGAGCCATTTCACTCTCTACTCTTTTTTTTTATAATAAATATT
Organism: Betula pendula; assembly: GCA_900184695.1. Lineage (NCBI taxonomy): Eukaryota > Viridiplantae > Streptophyta > Magnoliopsida > Fagales > Betulaceae > Betula > Betula pendula. Next base: position 41,377 of record FXXK01000778.1, on the reverse strand, counting down.
AATTTTTCTATCCAACTTTTTGATTTTTCCAATTTTATTTATTGGAGAAGAATAAAAAAATTCTTAAAATATTAATATTTAAATGAAAAGTCAAAGAATCCTTAGTTTAAGGAGTCGGATGTAGATGTTTAAAAAAAAGTGACTCTCTAAAGTAGAAAAACTTATTTTACGCCCTATTTTAAGAATAAAAGTAAAGAGCGGAATGAAAATATTATAAACGCCAAATGGGAGTGGCTCAAACCATTTAAGAGTGATTTCGGGCCACCCCATTTGGCCATTTTAGGATGGTCGAACCATCTCCATTTTCTTTTTCCTTTTTTTTTTTTTAAAAAAAAATTATTATTATTATTATTAACACTTTATCCTATGGGCATTTTTGGGAGTTTAGGTGGTTAGAAGTCACATGTGACGCATGTGACTAACATTTGTCAAAAAATACAAAAACTTAACGGAAGGGCTAATATTTTAGAGTTTGGTAGTTGGAGGGGGCCACATGTCACTTTTTTAACCTTGGGGGTCGTTCGGCTACCCCAAGGTTTTTTTTTTTTTTAATGTAGTTTTAAATTTTTTTTGAGTTTATAAATATATTGATGTTTTATTAAAAAAAAATTGAGTTCTTTTTATTTTTTTGCTGGTTTTGGCGTGCATTAACATTTTTTTGATATTTTTTTGATAATTTAAGAAGGAAATTCATATAGATGGAAATTTGAAAGTACATTAACAAGTGATAGTCTGCTGAGGGATCTATACTTTTCCCAAAATTAAAAGAAGGGAAGAATCGATGCATTGGAAAGTGAAATTGATGGGAAGAAGTTAACGTTGCAAGCCATCAATATTCAATTTAGTCGGCTTGTCCCACGAACACCGTGCGCAACCCCTCAGCCTCGTGAAAGATCCAATTAAAACCTAAAAGAAAGAAGACAATTAGACAAATGATCACATGGCTTTCTAATCTACATTATCTACTAGTTGTAGGTGTTCATCAATTAGTGAGCTTTGGATTTTGTGTGCAAGTATGAACAAAGAAGTTTACATTAAAAAAAACAAAGATTCCGTGTGGTGATCTTTGTGATGATGATGGTCACACCATCAGAACTCGTAATTGGTGCAGTCAATCTGACAACACTATGCCGAAGAACGGGTCCACCATGAGGCCTCTTCGATTCATAAGCTTTGAACGTTCCACGTGTATGGCAATGATGCACTCAAAGAACTTTTTACAAGGCCAATGTGTATCCAAGTTGAGTCGAGTTAAATATTGACTTTTCATTTAAGCTTATTTTGAATACGAATTGAGCTCAAATTTATTATTAAACTAAATATTTTGTTCAAGCTTAACTTATTTATTTTTCGACTGAATTTGAGCTTGTTCACGAACGGCTCAATTAACTTATTTATTTTTTTATAAGTAAATATCATGATTGTTTATATTTTCATAAATCCATACTAATAATCAATCAATTAATTATTGTTAAAATTTTATCAATTAGGTTAATTAGATAAATTAACTTGAATCTTAAATAATCTAATTTTGAGTTTATATGTATGTTTTCTAATATGTATATAAATTCTTTATGTACATATACAAACAAACACACACATATCCATACATACTCACAAACACACTCATGTACATACAAATATTTAAAACTATCACATGAACAATAATTCAAATTATATCTATCATGTTAGGAAGAAAATTTCCTTTTACATAAGATGTTCTTATTACAAAATTAAAATAATACTAAAATTTTTTTATAAAAATGAAGTTATACGAGCTTATCCAAGTCAAGTTGAATTTATACGAGTATGTCTCATTTAATATTTGAACATAGTATTATGTTTTCGAACGGCTCATTTATTATTTGAACCGAAGCCGAATCGAATTTAACCGAGTCGAGTTCACAAGTAGTTGGACTCATCTTACACCCCTACCCACAGACTAAGGGCGTGTTTGTTAAATGGTTTGGGAGGTTTTTATTTTGGAATAATAATAAGAAATGAGTTATGTGATATAAAGTATGAAGAATATTGTGAATTTTTTGTATGGAAAAGTGAATTTTTTGTTTTTTAGTTAATTTTTTATTTGAATAGTAATAAAAAGTGAGTGATGTGGTATAAAAAGTTTAAAAAAAAATTGTTAAAAAGTGATTGATGGAATATTAAAAATGATGTTGATTTTGAGGGAGAAAAAAAAAAAGCGAAGAAAGTGTTTAGCAAACAAGGCCTGGAGCAGTTTCCGCTTGTCTTTTGGCCCTTTGGAAGTAGGGCTGTAAGCAAGCAGAGCTACTCGTAAACATGCTTGGGCTCAGCTCGGATTAGCTCTGTTCGGGATCGGTTCATTTATTAAATGAACAGAGCTTGAACAAAAAATTCAAGCTCATATAAATTTAGGCTCGACTCGTATAAACTTGGCTCGATTTGTATAGGCTCATATAAGCTAGTATAACTTTACTTTTATTATTTTTAACTTTGTAATAAGAACATATTAAGTATTTAATAAAATAAAAAAAAATGTTCTTCGTAATGTAATAGTTATAAGTTAAATTATTGTAATTGTGGGTTTGTATATTGATATATATGCCTTTGTGTATGTATGAGTGAGTTTATGTGTATATATATATATATATTTACTAAAGATAAACATAAAAAATTGAACTAGATTATTTAAGATTTGAGTTAATTTATCTAATTATTCAAACAATAAATTTAACCATAATTAATAACTAATAATTAGTATTATTTTTTAAAAAAAATATTAACAATTCACGATATTTTACTTTATATGTGGAATAACTAAATTTAATTGAGTAGCTCGTGAATAAATTCGGACTCGTTAAAAAAAACTAACAGATCATTTTGTTCAGTAAAAACCTCAAGTTCTGCTCGCATTTCAAAAAAAGTTAAATGAACAAAGCCTGAACATTCGGTACTTAAATCGACTCAACTCGATTACGGCCATTCTTGGAAGATGTATCCACCTTCTCCTTTAGTTTATCCAAGACGTGGAAGACTGTGTGACAGCTAAAAGTCCTAAGCTTTGCCTTTGAGTCTGCAATCCAGATATTAGTTTTTACCGAAATGCAATGGGAAACTTAAAAAAAAAAAAAATGCATTGGAAAGAAAAATTTGGTCGGAAAAAGTTAGAGGAAGGAGAGAATCGATGCATTGAAAGTGAAATTTGTAAGAATTTAAGTGCAAGGCATTGGGAAGTAAATTGATGAGTTGCACGCCTATAACCATCGGGACTTGTTTGAATGAGTAATGTTAAAAGATGGATTCAAGTATTTTTTGAGTTAATTTAAAATTTATGTGAAATTTAAAATATTATTATATTAAAATTGAATAGTCAATTATTATAAATTTAATAATAATTTTAAAAATACACATCAATTTTAAAATAATTCAAAAATAAATTATAAAAAGAGATGGTAAAATACTAAATTCATAGGAAACGGAATCAAATATAGAAAAATAACAGGGGCTGTTTTTTCTGGGATTTTATGATATTAATTGTTGAAAGCAATAATGGACTAAAAAGAAAAAAGAAAGAAAGAGTAATATGTGGAAAAATGGCTGTCTCAATTTCTCTCTATATCTAGCCTCCATATAAGTTTAATTTTTTTTTCGTAAGGTTTAGTACTGTCGTGTTGAATTTCTACCAAGAAAAATTCTACAGATTTTTTGATTCAAGCCTTCAGTCATAGTGACCGCAAGCTACTGGCTAATTAAGACAGAACGGTTGTGATTGAATTAAGGTAACACATATTGTCATAGTAAATCAACCCAATTTTATAGATTACATTTAGTACATCACGCCTCCATGTTTCGTTTTTTAGGATGAGTGTCTTAGTCCAGTTGGATCCTCCAAATCTCAGAGCTAATTTGGCTACCAGCTCATTTGTATCCCATTGCTTTCATAAAAAGCATGAAATTTAGAGGAATTTCTGAAAATTTTGGAGGGCTACTGCGCTAGCAAATGAAAACAAAAAAAAAAACAAAAAAAAGCAAACAGGTTTTGCTAGACCATGCAGAGTACCAATAAAAGAACATATCATACGGCCGTGGCTTCTCCAATTTGCAGCTCCACAGCCCTCTTCGGCCGCTGTTGCTATTTGTCATTTTTAGTTGTTTTTTCAGTGTATTTTCGTAACTTTTTTTGTGTTTTGCTGCTTTGTTTGTGTTATATGGGTTACAGTCTCTAAGCCCTTACTTGATTGGATCTTTTGGTGGAGACTTTTGTATTGTGGTGTTTGATGTTGATGCTTTCCTTCGATAACTCTATTCCGTCCTTGCTCATTGGTGAGCAAGATTTGGTTTCTTTGATACTAGAAAACAATACCAATAATAGGAATTGTGTGAGCAGGATTTGGTTTCTTTAAAAGGCTAAGGTTTTGTTTTTCTTTTGCTTTTGTATTAATGATAAAACCACAAGGGCGGCATAATTCAATGGCCCCGAAAAAAAAAATTACACCATATGATGAAAACAACTTTTTTTTTTTTTAATTAAATGGAAAAAAATGTTATAAGGGAGAATCTTTTTCACTCCTGATCTGGATGGAAAAGAGAATGGGAGATCCTATGGGAATGCTTCCATACACATGATGGGAAGCGGCCCATTGAGCTAAAAAATGTGCACGAAGATTTGCACATCAAGATACTTTCAAAGTATTCCAGCTTTGAAATGAAGATAAAGCTAAACTAATATCAGAAATACAGTTACAGAAAAAAAACAAGAAGCAAAAAGAGTAGGATCATTAATAGCCAAAACTACTAGCAGGGAATCACCCTCCAAATGAAAGTTGGAGCAGCCTAAAGAAACTGCCATCCAAGAAGCCAAAAGAGCAGCCTGGACTTCACCTTGAAGGACATCCAAAGAAACTAGTTTAATAGCTGCAGCAGAAGAATATTACCCAAATCATCACTTAGAACAACAGCTGCAACCGCAAATGAACCTCTCACAGCCACATCAAAATTTCCTTTAATACAACCACAGGGAGGAGGAAGCCAAAAAGAAGATAAACTAGCATCCTTCCAAGCCGAAAGATGAATCTCCAAGGAGTAAGAGAGATGGCTAATGACTTTGGATGGAGCTAGTTGAATCGCATCATGGACAAGTCTATTTCAAGACCACCAAATGCAATCCAATGTTAACACTGCAAATAACTGAAACCTTCTAATTTCTTCCTTAGGAATCGCAAGAAATTTGGTAGGATAAAGGATTGCAAGAACCCAATGCGAGATGTGCCTTGAGGAGAAAACAAAAGTAAGAAGAGGCCAAGGAGAGTTCCTCCACAAAATACAAGCCAAATCACACTCCAAAAAAATATGAGATAAAGTCTCAATAGGACCCTTGCAGAAAGGGCAGCACCAAGCATCCACAGCAGCCGTAGATACAAAACGACCAATATTTGCCCTAGAGGGAAGGATATCCCAAGCAACTTTTCAAAGAAGATGCTTAACTCTGGCTTGAAGTTTTAACCCCCAAAGGGTAAGCCAGTCATCTTCAGAGAATGGAGAAATTCTACCACCAGGAGTTCTAGAGAGATCATGGGCAGATTTAACTGAGAACAGTACAGAAATAGAGGGAGCCCAGGTCCACTTATCAAAAGAGAGAACTTGGGGTAAGTGAATACTAAGAATACACTGCACAGAGAAATGATCAAAAAGATCATTAAGCAGCTGAAAATTCGAAGCTCTTTCATCTTCCAAAATCAAATCAGCCATTGAAAAAACCGGAAGAGAAGATAAGTTCTCATTCGGCCTTGGTTTAAAATGTGGCATTAACGGAAATGAGGTGCTTCAAGGCTCAAGATGACGAAAACAGCCTGAGCCTTGAAGCACCTCATTAAAGAAAGAAAACACAATCAAATGGAAAAATAAAGGGAATAGTGGAAATAAAAGAAAAGAAAAATGTTAGGCTTATAAAAGTATCTACAAAAAAAAACTCTTATAAAGTGAGTTTTACAACATGATTAGATTTTTTAAAATTTAGACTTATCTCCTTCCTAATCATATGCAACATCACTTTGTAAGAGTTCTACTTTCATCTTCCAAATCAAATCCCAGCCATTGAAAAAACCGGAAGAAAGATAAGTTCTCATTCGGCCTTGGTTTAAAATGTGCATTAACGGAAATGAGGTGCTTCAAGGCTCAAGATGACGAAAACAGCCTGAGCCTTGAAGCACCTCATTAAAGAAAGAAAACACAATCAAATGGAAAATAAAAGGGAATAGTGGAAATAAAAGAAAAGAAAAATGTTAGGCTCATAAAAGTATCTACAAAAAAAAAACTCTTATAAAGTGAGTTTTACAACATGATTAGATTTTTCAAAATTTAGACTTATCCCTTCCTAATCATGTGCAACATCACTTTGTAAGAAGTTTTTTGTAAAAAAATTTTTGTAAGCCTAGCATTCCTCAAAAGAAAATAGAGACGAGTTTTACGTGGTTCGGTCTATGACTTACGTCCACGGGATAAAGCCCTAATGGCTACATTTTGCTTTTATTCACTTGATATCGTTTATAATACAAAAGGCTCCTATTTATAGGAGAATTATAGTAGATAAGAATAATACAAATATGAAGATAGTGTCAAATTTGATTGTATCAAATTTCGAATCCCACAATATATTCTAACAAATTAAGACAATCGGGGACAATCCTTCAATGCCCTAAGAAATATCTCCACTAAGCCAATCGGGCTATTATGAAGAACCAAATTCTTGCAGCTAGCTACAATCTTGAGAAGCATGCCTGTGCACATAAAAGAAAGGATCATCGCTCCAAGTCATGTAAAAAAGTTCTCAATCCAGCACTCAAGATACTACAAGGAATATGTGCCGTCTTTAATTCAATCTCACATTCAGCATTGTCTTCATCATTCGCTTTACTGAACCAAAAGTAATTAAAGCGAATGATGAAGGTTTACTCATCCCTCTCTCTAGTCGTAAGTAGTAATTGAACCAGGCAGAAACAAGAAAAAACAACTACAACTTATTGTCTTGAGTTTTGCAACCTAAATCAAGTTTATGAATTATAAAGAGCTGTACCTAAATTTGAAGAGCATACTGAAATACCATTGTCCAAAGCTTGGTAAAGCAGCAGATCTTATCAGCAGAAATAGCGCACTGAATAATAATAGCACAAACAAACACAATGTTAGCATAAAACAGTCCTGTCAATGTTATGGTGACATGTCTTTACTAAACTGGGGCATATTAAGCACAAACAAGCACATCATTTTCACAAAATAGCAAAGTAAAACAATGGGGTGAATCCCAAATAAATAAAAGCCCACTTTGACAATATATGATAGCTTTTTATATTTCAGCCCAGGAGGAGTTCCAAGAATAAAAGGCCTTGCAATAGGTCGAGTGGGAAAAGGAGGTGTGGGAAATTATGGATATAAGAGAAAGAGGAAAAAGAAGTCATAAAACTCATATTTAACAAGATTATTTATAGTTTGTGACTGGTCAAATCTTGAAAATAAGATCTATGCAAGATTATAGTTAAGAGTTTGATAATCAAACAGCATCAACATGTTAAAATGCTAAAAATTTCTCAAATGACAAGCTAAAAAAAGCTTTACAAATGATATGCATATGCTAGATAAATGAAATTTGATTCAGAAGATTTATAAGTGAACTACTTCTAGCTCTAAGGGCTTGAAACAAATTGATTCATGTAACACTTGGGCAGTAGATAAATACTGTACAAATATAAATAAACATATTCTAGAGTTAATACAAAGCTCTATATACCAACCACCAAGTAAAAATTAATGGTACTAGATGAACCCTATAACACAGTACTTGGAAGGTGTCTCGGATGGAGAGAATGCATTTGGTGGCTGATACGGGGCAGGAGCATCCTTATCCTCCTCCATAAAGAAAACTAGAAGGATGTTGATAATTTCCACCACACGGACTGCTAGGAACACATGGCTGCGTATGTGATGGTTCTGTTTCCTAAGCAGTGAACATCACTTGGAAAAACAAACAAAAGAATCCCTCAGAGGAATGCAACAAAGTTGGCAATTAAACAGCACCTGAAACCACTATATCACATAGAAACAAAATGAACAAATAAAACACCTGATAATAGGATTGAGGGGCATTAACCAACCCAAAATTGGATTGATCATCCCCATATGCAGCTCGACTTTGTGTTTGAGAGTTTTTGAAAGCCATAACCCTGGCTTCTTTCTCTACAACATACACAAAACAAATTCATTAACAGAAGCCAAATATTGAGGCCACCAAAAAAAAAAAAAAAATTACATCATAGGGTTTGCCCCATAAAAACAACTTAGTCATAGGAGAGATTCTAACTATGATTCTATGTTATTGTTAAAATAACTAGAACAGTCTTTCGTCTTTGAAAGATTTTGGAAATTGAATTGTTTGGATTATCAAGTGAAATAGATTTCCTAGTATAATAGATAAACCAAATCAGAACTCTTCAATGATGTTTGCTGATTTCATATTGTTGATAGAAATAATAATATCCTTAGTTCATTTATTAGACTAGAATACCCTTTGCTATTACCATTGGTTTATTAATTAGACTAGAAACAACTATGTTTACATCAAAAACACCCAATATATACATATGACTTTAAGTGAGACGGCAGTATAACAAAAGGCATAATGGGGAAGTGTTTGCAAATCAAAATGAAAAATAACACATGCCAAAAATATAACAGAAAAAAAAAAAAGGAATTTAGTACATCAAAATATTACCAAGAGCATGTCTGTAAAGTGTAATGCCATCCCTTAATATCAAAGTTCAGTTGACAGCCCATGAGAGCCCAAAAGCTTAAAATACTCCATTGCTGTTGTTAAAAGCCCTTGACTTTCTAAAGTTTCAGCATTTGTCTCAACAAGCTTACACAAAGATGAACCGAATTGCTTTTACCCAGTGCCAAGGCCATAATAATAGTCTTTTCCATCACATCCTAATCAAACTCCAAAAGTTTTACCTTTGTGCTCAGTTCAAAGACTTCTTGAACCAATTTCTACTGTTTTACCAATATTCCGCACATAGATAACAAAGAGTAGCGTAGCAGTTGTGTTAACAGCAGCGATGAGTTTAGAAGCAAGATTGTCACAAAGCAAGATTGTCCATTCCTCTCTTTGTGGAAACTGTTCATCGATGATGGTTAAAAAGAAAAAGCATAAATAGATTGCAGTAAATGCAATGACTTCATGATCAATACATGCATGAAAGTTTTTGTTATAATAAAAACTATAGAGATAGTGATCATTGCAGAGTAAAGGAACAAACAAGTTTGATTTGGCTTGTCTGACTTTTTGGACAATTGTACAGAGGCCAAGATCATGTCAAAAAGTCATAACCTCACAATAGATTTAGAAACAAAAACTTAGGGCTCATTAGGCCATGCTTATTAGGCAAAAAAGCAAAGGCATTAACAAATAAGTCAACATATAAAACACTCAAAACTACTTTTACCTTTATGTCACATCACAACCAAAAAATAAAAAGCATTGTCTAAAAAGTTTTATCAAACGAGCCCTTAGTATTTATATAGTTTCACAAAGCATAGTGTTAATAATATCATCAGAATGTATGGATAACCTGGTCAAAAGATGCTGTAAAAAGAAGCTATATCTCAAAAAATCTTGCAATTAAGTGCAGCTGCAAGGGAATGGAGGTTGGTCATACATGGAGATATATACAATCGGTGAACATCACATAAGAAAGCAGAAAAACTGAAGTGTGACAAGTGCAACTATTCTGAAACATTCAAGATCATAATAAAATTAAGTATGAAATGGGGATAAAAAATCAGCAACAAATTTTATTTTTGTTTGGATCTAATAAAGAAAAACTTATTGAAATCTTACCTAATAAAAATTCTAAACAATGCGTTGCAATATCAAAAAGAAAATTTTTTTTCATCAGCAATAGAAACTTACACTAAGAGAAGAGCGAGATTTTCTTTTCAGTATTTCAAGGGGCATGGTGTTTACAATGCTAAGAGATCATTGTTCATCAATGGAAAAACAACCTGAAAGTGAAAATGACCCATGTAATGAGCGAGCCCTTTAAAAATACTGTGAACAATGAGTTGATAAGATAGAGTTGCATCCTTTATCTCTGACACTTCGACATAAATTCATATGTTCACTAAAGTCAAAGATGCTGTTCTTCAAGATGAATATTTGAACTACCTTTAGATAAGGTGAGCGGCACAGCTATTTGAACCACCAACATGTTCACTGTGCAACTGCCCCCTTGTAATCTCCATCAATTAAAGCACATTGGGAACAGTTTTCAAATGTTGGGTCAACACTCTGCTCAAATCCATCTGGTTCTTGTTGCAATTGTTCTGAACCATGGCCAGTAACCCCAACAGCAAAGTTATCACCCGAGCTTAAGAAAGGTGTATCAGTCAATTTTGCCAATTGTCTGACCAAACTATTTTCAGCAACTAAGTTGCGCGCATAAACCTGGACCAAGAGGGAAAAATGATCACAAAAATTGATAATAAAAGCACGAAGAGTCGCTGATCAATGAATATACCTCTGAAGCACCAGCTGCAACACCTGCACAAGAGGAGTCTACCACCAAAGCAAAAGGACGCCCCAACAAAATGTATACAGCGTTTCAGAGCTCTCAGGGGGGAGCTGCATAGAAGATATGGTTATTGAAACTGCTATGAGGATAATGGATTCACAGGCAATAGAATCAACTACAGGAAAATGAGAAAGGTGGGTGAGAATAGGTATAGGTTCTTATTGCATGCATCAATTCCTAAACTATTTCTTAGTACCCTTGTCTAAGTAACTCATGCTAGTGAACTCAAAATGGCAGTACCAATTACCTTTAACCCAGTTTGATCCGGCACAATCAACAAAGCCTATTGGAAGAGAATGACAGCAGTTGAGAAGAAGATGCAAAAAAGTTGTGTAGCAGTTGACCATCTTCAATGAGTAGAGTTTGTATTTCATTTCGGATGACCTGCCCAAAACACCACTTAGAAGTTAGAACCCAACTGATTTGAACTCTTTTGGGCTTTTAATTCTTTTCTGATTTTGGATGGGTTAAATTAGACAAATGACTTCGATCAGAACAGAATTACTAACGAAAAAAAAAAAAAAAGGAATAATAAACAAGAGGGCAAAGCACTCTGTTTCATTAGGGATAGGAAAGTACCTGACTGAAATAAAATGGAGACTCTAGCTGGACTCTTTAGCTCATTCAATCGGTGTCCAATTAATATATTTGTTGGGGACGTGAGCAATCTTGCGCCATTCTTCTCCTTCTTTCCTTTCCCACTCTGCCTCCAACAAAGGACATTTGTAGATACGTAGAGTAGAAAGGGAGGCAGGTAGCCCGTCTTCTGGCATACACTCGAGCTTAGGGCATTCCCAGATATGCAATTCTTTAAGAGCAGTGATGTGTTGAAGCCCCTTCTTGTCCAATGATTTCAAATTTGGAAAGCCTTTGATGTAAAGATGGGTAAGACTGGCAGGCAGCAACCCCTCCTCTGGAAAGGACTCCACATCTTCAGATTTGTCACCGATTGAGAATTCTCTAACACACGGGAGATTTTGCAAACCCCACCCCATCCGGCTCGCAAAGAGTTTATCACAATATAATATGGAAATTTCATTCAAATTGTAAGGCAAGCCCCCTTCAGGAAAAGACTCAACTTGTGGACAATCTTTTATATGCAACTTCTCAAGAGAGGGAAGAAGTATGTGCATCTTCTCAGGTAGTGACCAAAGACTCCTACAATCCTTCGATTTGTAAACACTTTAAGGTTGGGGGCAAGCAATCCTGCCTGCGGAAATATGCAAAATTAGGGCACGATTGATTTGAATCTGCCAGAGGAGTAAATCATGTTCATGTTGTTCTCCAACTGTAAGAGGATTCTAGATCCCCACAATTCGAGATTTTCAGCTGACGTAGCTTTGAGAATAATGGAAAGGACTTGAGAGAACCACAATAGCCTAACTTCGAACAGCTTGTGATGCTAAGCTCATGTATTCCAGTCAGCGATTCGTTGAATAGAACCGTATTGCAATTTGAGAGCGTCAGGCTACATAGAGAAGAAGCCCTAGGGAGTGAAGCCACCAGCCGTGGACAATTATAAATGAAAAGTTCAGCTAAAGAAGGAAGATGGGTGGCAACCCTCTTGTTAACTTACGGCAATCAGAAATGCTAAGCTTTTCAAGTTTAGAAAAGCTTCACCTTCACAAAGAAAGCCATTTCCTCCCACCGATCATATCAGAAAACGATAAAAATTTCAAGGCTCCAAATGGCTTCATTGAAGAAGAACCAATGCCATAAACTCACTACCTACTTTAACAACTCCATCCAACCCCTCAATCCTGAGGTCCTGCAGAGAGGGTAGTTGCCAAAGTGGTGGCAAGCTACAACAAAATTTACACTTTACCAGACAAAGAGTGCTAATATTAGAGAATGATCCTAATCACACACGACACCAAGATTTAAGTGGTTCGGCTTAACAAGCATACATCCACTGTTGGAGACGACCCAGGAAAATTCACTATCAAAAATGGCGTAAAAAGTTAACAGGGAAAAAATCCTCAAAACCAAAGCCCCAAATACACCGTATCTCACCCTCACACAATAGAGGAAAATAACAATTGGAACTCTGCAATTTTTCTTCTTCTCCCTACGCACTAACACCCATGCGTTCTCCACCCTTTCTTTTCCCTTCTCCCTTTTTTTTGCACTCACTGCCGTGTATTTCTTTTTGATGGCTTATTCATAAAGGGCTGCACCCTTTTTAGAATATCAAAGTCGGCTAAAAAAAGAGAAATACATTCTCAGCTTGAGAGGAAAAGAGAAGACCAAAAGCAAAAGGAAAGCTGATCACCGACTAAGGAATTCCAGAGGAAAAGGAAAAATCATGGGCCATTACACATTCAAGTCACATTCAACATCTCCCACTTACTTGAATCCCATCAGATCCCAAAAGCAACTCCTCCTCAGGTCGTCTCCCTACTGTCTCAAGCTTGAAGACCAACTGAAGCTCACACAGCTTCAGTTTCTCACAGTCACACTTTTGTAAACTGTCTGCTGGATTCTCTGTACTCGAATCTTCTCAAGTATCATTTTCTCTCCAGTAGTGAACGTATAAACTGTTACCTCAACTGAATTGTCTCGTCTCGAATGATACGCGGGTTCTTCGCAGAAAAATAGCCTCTGACTGTCATATGTAGAACGCTCTTCTCATTCTTCTTACCAAACTTCATCCAGAATACCTTTAGCCAGACACTCCCTTTCCACGCTCTGTCACAGCCACATATTCAGCTTCTGTGGTAGAAAGAGCCACAATTTTCTGTAACTTTGAGGCCCAGCACACCGCTGTACCACCCAGGGTATATACAAACCCTGTAGTACTCTTCCTGCTATCAACATCACCAGCTAGATCAGCATCCACGTAGCCCTGCAGCTTCAAATCTGCTCCTGTGAAGCAAAGGGACATATCTGAAGTTCCTCTCAAATATCGCAAAATCCACTTGACTGCCTCCCAATGCTGTTTTCCTGGATTGCCCATATATCTGCTCACAGCTCCCACTGCATGTGCAATATCCGGTCTAGTGCAGACCATTGCGTACATTAGACTTTCGATAGCTGAGGCGTAGGGCACCTTGCTCATGTATGCCTTCTCTTGATCCGTCTTTGGTGACTGATCATTGGTTAGTCTGAATTGACTTCCCAAGGGTGTGCTTACCGGCTTAGCTCCATCCATGCTAAACCTGCCGAGAATCTTCTTCACATACTCCGTCTGTGAAAGCTTTAGTGTCCCATTAGCTCTGTCTCTAATGATTCTCATACCTAGGATTTGTTTTGCAGCTCCCAAATCCTTCATTGCAAACTGTGATGATAACTGTTTCTTCAAGTTCTTGATCTCTTCCATACTGGACCCTGCAACGAGCATATCATCCACATACAGCAGTAGGATGATATAAGAATTCTTAAAACTCTTAACATAACAGCAGTGATCTGCATTACACCTCGTAAACCCAGCAGAATCCATGAAGCTGTCAAACTTCTTGTACCATTGCCTTGGAGCTTGTTTTAGGCCATACAAGCTCTTTCTCAGTTTGCATACCTTACTTTCTTTCCCCCGTACTATGAATCCCTGTGGCTGCCTCATGTAGATAGTTTCCTCCAAATCACCATGAAGGAATGCTGTCTTCACATCTAATTGCTCAAGATGTAGATTCTCTGCCGCCACAATTCCTAGTACCAGTCTGATGGTTGTCATCTTCACCACTGGTGAAAATATGTCGGTGTAGTCAATACCTTCTTTTTGCTGAAAGCCCTTGACAACCAATCTCGCCTTGTAGCGCTTGCTACCATCGTGCTCACCCTTTATTCTGTACATCCGGTGAAACCTCGACTTCTGGTGCAGCCCTAAACCTCGAGACAGAGGTAGAGTACAAGACAGGAACTCTGGTAAGGGCAGATCAAAATCCAGAAAAGGGTAGAAGCAAATCCAGATCTGGACGACAGCTAGAGTGTTGGAATTGTGGCAAGACTGGCCACTTCAAGAAAAATTGCAAAGAACCAAGGAAGAAGACTGGGAACGACTCTGCAAACGTCGTGGCAACAGAAGGAAATACAGGATGCACTAATTCTTACTGTTGACAGTCCTCTTGACTCTTGGGTCATGGACTCGGGAGCCTCTTTTCATACCACTGCGATCCGTGAAGTACTCGAAAACTACGTTGCTGGAGATTTCGGAAAGTGTACTTGGCTGACGGAACGCCTCTAGATATCGTGGTATGGGCGATGTTCGCTCAGAGTCCATCTCTCCT
>FXXK01000778.1:14283-25484 GCA_900184695.1 Betula pendula | reverse complement strand
CGTCTTTTCTCCGAACTTCCTCGCTTAGAATCAAATCCCGTATGTCTTCATAACTGAGCTTGCTCTTCCCTGCAGAATTGCTCACAGCCATCCGCACAGCTTCCCAGCTATTTGGCAACGACGCCAACACAATCAAAGCACAAATCTCATCATCAAAATCAATATCTACTGAGGATAATTGATTTGTGATGGTGTTGAACTCATTGAGATGTTGCGCTACCGAGGCTCCTTCAGCCATCTTTAAATTGAACAACTTCTTCATCAGGTGCACCTTGTTGTTTGCCGACGGTTTCTCATACATACTTGACAAAGCCGCCATCAGACCTGCAGTGGTCTTTTCCTTCACAACATTGTGTGCCACTGATCTTGACAACGATAACCTGATAACTGCCAAGGCCTTCCGATCAAGTAGGGCCCAATCGCTATCGTACATATCGTCTGGTTGTTCCCCCAAAAGAGGCAGATGTAATTCCTTCCCATAAAGTACATCTTCAATCTGCATCTTCCAATATGCAAAATCCGAGCCATCAAATTTTTCGATTCTTTCTGCTTTAANCATCTTCTCCTGCCATCGCTCCCACTCGAACCAAAAGCTCTGATACCAGTTGTTAGGAAATATATCTTATTTCTCCCAAGACCCGTGAGATGCGAATAATAAGAAGATAGCAAAAAAAAACAATCACACACGACACCAAGATTTAAGTGATTCGGCTTAACAAGCCTACATCCACTGTTGGAGACGACCCGGAGAAATTCACTATCAAAAAATGGAGTACAAAAGTAACAGGGAGAAAAATCACTCAAAACCCAAAGCCCCAATACACCCGTATCTCACCCTCACACAATAGAGGAAAAAATAACAATTGGAATTCTGCAATTTTTTTCTTCTCCCTACGCACTACACCATGCGTTCTCCACCCTTTCTTTTCCCTCTCCCCTTTTTTTTGCACTCACTGCCGTGTATTTCTTTTTGATGGCTTATCATAAAAGGGCTGCACCCCTTTTATAGAATATCAAAGTCGGCTAAAAAAAGAGAAATACATTCTCAGCTTGGAGAGGAAAAGAGAAGACCAAAAGCAAAAGGAAAGCTGATCCACCGGCTAAGGAATTCCAAGAGAGAAAAGGAAAAAATCATGGGGCCCATTAACACATTCAAGTCACATTCCAACAAATGAAGCATCCCCTACCCATTTTGGAAAACTTGTACCACCATAGCCGCCGATTGTGAGGCTTTTCAAGGATAAATGGGGCTCGAGACTATCAAGTACGGTGTTACGACTTTCTGAAGCAGTTGTGTCGACTTTCCACTTCAATTCCAATTCCTCAAGGTACTTCTTATCCTTCAAGTTTGCACCCTTAGCATCCGTTGGAGATTCAACATTTTGGAGCTCCAAAACAGAAAGCGATCACCGAAGATTTGTAAGTTTTTCCAACTCTTCAATGCCGGATCCATTACGTTTGCTAATGATAAATGTAGATAATGTCTGAAGACATTTTAGTTCACCCAGATTTATCGGCATCTCCATTATCTTAGTTTGAACAATATTAAGATGACGCAAATTACTGAGTTTATGCATATCTCTTGGCAAGGCAACAAGATCCAAACAAATTGATAAATTCAATATTTGCAAATTGCACAACTTACATATAGAATCAGGCAACCTTTTAATCTTAGTGTAAGAACGTAGAAGTTTCAATTTACCAATTGAATCTGGCAACTCACTTAAGTCGGCAAAGTGAGATAGAATGAGCACCCGTAAGCATCTTATCACTGGTATCTCTAATTTGCCTCCCAAGTTACCTCTCCAAAATAAATTTAATCCTACAATAGTGCGCAACCTCATATCCTTGTGAAAGGTTTCAAACTTTTTAATATAAAAATTATTGGAATCATATGAGAAATGGCGAGTATTGATTCCAATTTCACGAGAACAGTCATCTTCATGGCTTAAAGTGAATTGTTTAGATATAAACTTTGCCAAATCACTAACAAGATCATGCATTATATATTTATCGTTATTGGGCCGTTGGAATAATGATCTTGATTCAAGAGCAAGGAAGTAATCATCACCAACTTCTTCCATTGCTTTGTTTTTGAGTTTTGGCAAGAGACCTTCCGCCATCCATAATAAAACTAATGTATTTTTTGTGAAAGCATAATCCTTTGGAAATATAGAGCAATATGCAAAGCATCGCTTTAGATCTGGCGAAAGATATATATTTATAACTTAATCGTAGAGCATGAAGGATGTTTGTCCCCTTAATTGGTGAATCCCATAATTCACTTCTCAATACCTTATCCCATTCATTAACATCTAAATTAGACCACAAAAGAGCTCTAATCGCCTTGATAGCTAAAGGTAAGCCTTTGCACTTTTCTACTATTTGTCCCCCTATTTCTTTTAGTTGTGGATATGCATTAGAGTTACCATCTTGAAATGCATATTTTGCAAATAGTGACCAGCAATCTTCTTTTGATAACTCCTTTATAAGATGAGTTGCACCAGCGTGCATGACTCTTGCAACCTCAAAATCGCGTGTTGTTACGATGACCTTACTTCCTTGTGCCCCATACTTAAAAGCATTACTTAAGATCTCCCATTTGGCATAATTCTTACTCCAAACATCGTCTAAAACAAGTAAGAATTTCTTTCCTGTCAACTTCTTCTTGAGTTCATTTTGAAGCTCAGCCATATCCTCAATAGCACAAGTTGACCGAGTTCCTGCCACTATAATTTTTTTCATTACCAAGAACACGTCAAATGGATCTGAAACACAAACCCATGCTTTAAAGTCAAAACGCTCCTTCACCCTATAATTGTCATTGTAAACAAGTTCAGCAAGGGTGCTTTTACCAATTCCTCCCATGCCGACTATAGCAATCACACCTATCTCACTGCCACTAGCATCATCAGAGCACAATGAGTCAATAATCTCCTTCTTTTCATAATCCCTACCACAAATTCTAGATTCTTCAATCAAATAAGTCGTGGGCAGTCTTTCTAATGGTTGCCCTCCAACACCTGGTCTCAAACCTAAAACACTTATTTGTTGTTTAAGATCTTCTAATCTTTCAATTGAATCTTTTATCTTTTCTTCTAGATTATTGACGTCAAAAAGAAAAGAAGAGATGGAATCTCGTATCGTACTTGCATTAATGGTTTCAAAGTCAGGATCCAACTTGCGTTGCAAGTCTTCCGTAGCAATCTCGTCCAAGATCTCCTCTGCATCATAGAAAATATCCTTCAGCTCATCGAGCCACTCTTTCACACTAGTCTCCACAAATTGTCTGTCCTCGGCGTCTTCAAGCACAGCATTCACGGACAGCAATGCTATCTTCAACTTCCTTAGAAGTTGAACTGGAGTTTTTGTCGCTGGAAGAAGTCACCGAACTCGCGGGATGCCATTCTATCAAAAAACACTTGGAGGAAGGGAGAAAGAACTATGCCTGTAGCTGTAAGTGCAAGCTCAGCTATGTCCATGTTATCTTGTTTGGAAATCTAAGGAAAACGTAGGAAGGTGATAGCAAAAAGCAGAGCGAAATGAGATAGCAATGCAAGCTATCTTTGGCTTTATATATATATAGAGAGAGAGAGAGAGAGGAGTACTAGAATATCTACTAGAAATTATTCTAGGGGATCAATTAGCATTTTTTTTTAATTTTTTAAATCAAGTGGGGCCCATCTCTTCATTTGAAGAGGTGGGCTCCATTTGATTTAAAATAATAATAAAAGAATGTTAGTTGATCCCCTAGAAAGATTTCTAGAGATGTTTAAGCATTTTCCATATATATATATATATAGGAAACTGACAATGGACCCTGAACTTACGGTGCACAGGAAAAAACATGGCCCTACCCATGTATTTCTTCTTTGCAATGTTGGAAGAAATCAAAGGAAATGAAGGTGGGTGATTTAAGTCAATTTAGTAGGCCAAGTTGTCCCACCCACGGGCATCAAATTTAGTTCACATATAAAAACTAAAAGAAAGAAGACAAATGCCTGGAACCAACGTAAGTACGTAACTTGCAATGCTCACATGGCTCTCTGCATGCTCTACTATTACTAGGTGGTTGAGCTTTGGATTTGTGTGCAAGTGTGAAAAAATCTCAAACCTAACTAGTCGTCAAGCATAATTTTGATGGAAAACACAAAGTTCTATTTTTGTTTTCTATTTTGTACGTACATGTCTCTACCAAAAAATAGATGCAAACTTTATCCACTCCAATTTTATGATTTCTTGTTGAATTGAACTATATATATTAATTGAATATGTTTTTCAAACTTATTCCTTATTGTGATGATGTTCATTTTGGTTTATCTCAATTGATTAAGATGAATTGAAGAAAGATTGAGGTTAATTAGGATTGAGCCTAGTACAGGAATATTGCTTGCTATTATGAGTCGGGTTTTATTTAATCTTTGAAAAGCTACAGTACTGGCTCTCTGCATATATGATGGCTTTATTGATCAAATACATATCAATTATCATCATGTTGAGGATCACATGCAAATTAATCATTACCATCTAAAAGTTTATGCTCAAAGGAAGGAGCCAAATGTGAATGAAAGGAAGAAATTTCGAGGACATTGCCTTTTGAAAAAAAAGAGATTGTAATCTAGAAAAGAAGTGCATAACAGATATATTTTCAGATCAATAATAATGGAGAGGAGGCTCACGCCCACGTGAAAATACAGAGATAAAGCAAGCAAAACCGGACAAATGAATAGGACTATCCGCAACAAGTCTTCAAATCACCAATAAAGATAAAGCAACTTAAAGGGGCCAGGCCCATGTGACTAGTGGATGAGAGTCACATGTCTACACTTTTAATTGCCAAAACAACCAAAGCGTGTTCATCTCACTTGCAACGTGACAAAAATGACTAATGCTACATTAACATCCCTTTATCGTATTTATTTTATATTAGTTAACTTGATATGTTTTAAGTAACTTTTTATATCAGTTATTTAAGAAAATAAATAAAGCAAAAAGATACACTTAGGACACGTTTGGTACGAGAAATAATTATTTTTTGAAAT
Organism: Betula pendula; assembly: GCA_900184695.1. NCBI lineage: Eukaryota > Viridiplantae > Streptophyta > Magnoliopsida > Fagales > Betulaceae > Betula > Betula pendula. Next base: position 20,442 of record FXXK01000778.1, on the reverse strand, counting down.
AGTTTTTATTAAAAATAGGAGAAATAAAATAGATTAATCTTGAAATAGTCATTCTCATAGTCATGAGAGAATGATTATTCATTCAATTAAGAGAATAATTATTCCTCTCAATTTATTATTGCATAAGTTTTTTGCTATTTGATAATAGCTTAAGCTTATGATTGTATGAATTTTTATCTCACAATTTGTTATCAGTAAAAATAAAAAACTCACACTAAGAAAAATAAAAGATATATATATATATATATATATATATATATATATATATATATATATTTATATATATATATATATATATATTTTAAAGACGTTACAAACCAATTGGAAGGAAATTTGTCTCCTCATAGCAATTATAGTGGAGAGGCCCACGCTTACGTGAAAATACAGAGAGATAAAGTAAACCGAACAAGCGACGCTCACGAATATAGGAAATAACGTCCTATCACCCTGATTCATATAGAATCTTTGACGAAGAATAGGTCCCATTAATTATTTATTATTATTATGCAAAAATAACGTCCAAACAGACAGCGGAGATTCTGAAGAGAAGAGGGTAGGGTTTGGAGTCACAAAGACTCAGCATTTCTAGTCGCGTGTCTAAAGTTTCTTTATATTTAACTTTAAAATATTTAGTTAGTCAAATAGATAAATTTATTTTATTGCTAAAAATTTAAAAGTAGTGCATCTAATAATATATATGATTTTACATTATTTAAGATTTTAAAAAGACAGGCCAATATTAACTTTTTATACATAATAAGATGCACAATTTTTAAAACATGACCTTGAAATAGATAAGATCATATTCCCACCCTTGAATCATGTGAAATCTTTCACAAACAATGGGTCCCATTAATTATTATTATGTTTTTAAACACTATTACGAGACTCTCCACTTTAAAAGGGAAAGTGGTTATAATGGTGTGAGGAGGGGTGATACTTTTGCGAAGAGTAAAGATAGAAATAAGCCTGGGCTGAATGAACAGTCATTCAGCCCAGGTACATGAACAGTAATTTTGTGGGCTCATTAACAGTAATTTTTTTTTTTTTTACTCTCATCCCTACCCAGGCTGAATGACTGTTCATTCAGCCTGGACTTATGCCAATCACGACTCTTTTACGAAAGGTAACACTTTTGTTGGGACTGCTCATTGGAGTGGTTCCCAACATGACTCCCTCTTTTAAGTTGTCTTATTTTTTGTTGTAACTTCTTTTTCTTCTTCTCATCTTAAAAAAAAAAAGAAAAAATTGATATGCAATTAATTTAGAAGAAACACCAATGCCCATGACGGTCCGATTGAGATTAGAATGTGTATTGGGCTTGCGTTTAGTGCTGTTGCTGATGATAAAAAGTAGTGGTGTGTTGCAGTCACAGTGATTAGCAAAGTAATGTTGTAAATTTTGGTGTTCAAATGTGATAACAAAAAATAGCTTAAAAGAGTTCACTAAACACACTTTAAACGGTTAAAATTGAAAGGTAAATCATCATCTGCGTTTTTTCAAATTAAAAGAAAGAAAATAATAACACCATCTCTCAATACTTTAAGTGCTAATTAATTAGGGCTAATAATTTTTAACATGATCTACGTTCGATACAAACTTAATACAAATTAGTAGATTAAAATTGAGAGATCTAGCCTGTTTCATTAAATAGATCGATTAAAATTGATCTATATAGTATTATACTTATATCTCGATACGATTTAAATCCAACACACAAACACAAATTACAACCCTTTACTGTCAATGTTTGAGGAGTATCTCCACTAACAGCTGTTTGGGAAGCATATTTGTTTGGATATAAATTTCTTACAAATAGGGTTATAAAATACACTCTTAAAAGTGTTATGTGCATGTGAGAATCACATTTTTTTTTTTTGTTAATACTATTAACTATTAAAAAAAAAAAGTGTTTTACACATACCAAGGAAGACATGATACTTTTAAAAACTTAATTGAAAGAATTAATCCAAAATTCAAGTTATTAGAAATTTCTATCCCAACATCTATAATTACTAAAATTAATAAACATCCATTCAGAGCAAGTCACGCCAACTGCCCCACTAGGAATTGTTTCCACAATAGCATTGAGCGAAGTAGAAGAATATTAATGCTTGCCATTATCATTGGGGTTTAAATCTTTATTCATCAATATATTCTGACTTTATTTCATCATATACATATGATCAATATCATTATATCATCATGTTGAGGATTGCATGCAAATAAGTCATTACAATCTACAAGTTTATGCCCAAAGGAATGAGCCAAATGTGAAAGAAAGAAAGAAAGAAATTTCATGGACATTGCCTTAAAAAGAAAAAAAAAAAGTTAATTTCAATTTAGTATATATTGATCGGAAGTGGATACCTTTATTTGCCAAGAATTCAGGACCTTTAGAGACTTCTAACAAATGTGAACCAGTATGAGGAAAGAAAAGAAAGCCTCTTTAAAATGGATATTAATTCAAATATTTAAAACAAATATACGAAATAATAAAGATGCTCTTCCAATCCCTTCCCCACCCCCTCAAAAAAGAAGAAGAAAAAAAACTTCATTGTTCGGTCAAATATAGATTGAAGGTTTTCTTTCTATTAGCTTCTTTTATACGGCGTGGAAATTTATGCATAGGAAATTAATGGCATTGTTTTATTGTTTTGGAGTTTAATTAGCGAAGCTTTTTTTTGCTAAGCTTAAATTTGTTCACTTATCAGAAGAGAAATAGATATTACTGGGATTTATCGCCATTAACTATCATTTTATATTTATTGTTACAATGAAGTTACTAAGAAAGAAATAAGAGTTTTACAAAGTTTTTTACTAAGCTTAGAAGAAGAGAAGTAGAGAAGCTCCATTTGGCTATTAAAAGCCATTGGGTATGGATGAATCAGCTAACTTTTTACACCCTATTCATTTGAAGAACACATAACCAAAACCTATCTTAAGATTTGTTAGCATTTGTAAGATTTTTTTTTTTTAATCATCAATCAACTCCATAACTGAAACATCAAACATGCCACCACTCTCCCCTTTACCCCTATTCTATATATATTGAATAGGGAAAAAAAAATGCCATCACTCAACCTCCTTGGACGTCCAATCCATAAATGTTGGCACAAAGTACACAATAGTCAATAAGCCCATTATATATGATTTTTGATGAAAAGAAGCTCATCTGTATTATTAGTTTGCTCCTAGTCCTAGGCTTCTCTAATGGCTCTACGCCTTTAAAAATACCTCACCTAAAACAGAAAGAGGGAAAAAAATAAAAAATAAAAAGATGCTTTGCTAGATGTCAAACAGCATTCAAATATTAAGCATTTAAATAACATTCAAATGAGCAAATCATGTCATTATTCAAATTTTGTGTTCATATTAGTGATAAATCCACAAGGGTCGTACAGTTAAATGGCACCAAAAAAAAAAAAACAACTGGGGACAACAGAAAGTAGCTTAAAAGAGATCACTAAAAAGACTTTAAACAGCCAAAACTGAAACTTAAACCATCTCTGAGTTGTTCAAATTAAAGGCAAAAAAGAATAACACCATCTCTCAATACTATCAAGTATTAAATGAAAAACAATCAGCAATAGTTCATCAATGTCCCGAGAACCATCTCCGTCTCAAACATCTTCCAAAAATAGCATTTAATTGAAAGCGAGTCAAGCTACTGTTGAGAACCAAATTCCTACAGTCGAAGTCCAGAGAAGCCAAGCTTGTGTACACTAAAGAAAGGATCGTTGTCACAAGAAGATATGCTGCCTTGTCTTTGTCATTGATTTGAAGAACATTACTTAAATCATCATTGTCCAAAGCATGGCAGAGCTGCAAGCTAACCAGCAGCATTTTTGGATATGTCCCCACTGTGAGCTTTGCAAAACAATGCACCAAATTTACTTGAATTATCTTCAATTTCACTGAATTTGCACGTGAACCTTCCGGCCTTATGATGTCTCATTGAAAACTCTTGTGAGGATAGGTTGTTGGTGGGCTAGGGCAAAGTAAGCACAAACAAGAACAACATTAGCATAAAACAAGAAAGTGAATAATAATTGTAGCACAGGGTGAAAACCAATTAATTCAGAAGCCAAACTTTTAATATATGATAGCTCTGCATTTTTCAGTGCAAGAGAAGTTCGTTGTTGGCAAAAAGGGCCTCACAACAGGTTAAATGGTGACAGGAGGAGCGGGGAATTTTGGCTAGAAGAGAAAGAGGAAAAAGAGGTCATATCATATCTAACACAAAATAAACATGTTCTAGAAGGTCTATAGAGTTACTAAGAAGCTCTACATACCAAACACCACATTCAAATTAATAGTACGGTATGAACCCTATAACAAAAAGTACCTGGGAAGGTGTCTGGGATGAAAGGAATTGATTTGGTAGTTGATACAGGGTAGGAGCTCCAATCTCCTCCACAAGGAGGACACCAACAATTTGCACCATATGGACTGCTAGGAACACTTGGCTGCAATTATCTGGTGTTGTTTCCAAGGCATGAAACATCATTCGAAAAACACACATAAGAATCCCTAAACCGCTATATCACATAGAAAAGAGATGCACGATTAAAGCACCTGATGATATGATCAAGGAGCATCAACCAAGCCAAAATTGGATTGACTAGCACCATTTACTGCTACACCTTGCGTTTGAGAGTTTTCCAAACACATTCCTGGCTTCTTTTTCTGCGTCAAGCATAAAACATAGTCGTCAACAAAACCACATATTGAAATAACTATAAAAGTCATCCATCTTAGAAAGATTTTAGGGAAATTGAATTGTTCTATATATCAAGTGAATTAAATTTTCCAGTATAATAAATAAACAAAATCAGATCTCTTAGTTGATGTTTGTTGAACTCATTTCAATATCCATACAATGAGATTCTACTGGTTTCCAGATATGATTATACATGGCATATTGTAGACAGCAAAAGAAAATACAAGCCCCAAAAGACAAAATAATTTTCTATGAGCAGAGAGTATATCCCCTAAAATTTTACTTCTTGGTTAAAATTATTCTCGGCTGAAATTAGGCTCAAGTGTACCAAACTAATCCAACCTATTTCTCATGGATGTTGCTCCTCACGCCTAACTTGTAATATGGTTGAGCAGTCCTTCAATCAATAAACAGAAAAAGCTATGCCGAGAAAAACTTGTCACTATTGTGCAACAATGACACTGGTGGCACATACAAAGTTCAATTATTGAAGAACATGCCGAACACACAAAAACTCTAAGTACTGACAGTATATCAAAGATGTTACCAAAAGCACATACCAAGTTATGTAGAGTGCAACATGATCCCTTAACATCAAAAGTTTAGATGACAATTCATTGAGCACAAGCGTTTAAGGTACTCCATTGCTGCTGTTAAAAGCCCTTGACTTGTTAATATTTCAACATATTTCTCAGCAGGCTTGCACAAAGATGCACTGAATATACATGTCTTAATGCATCTCTAAATTACTGATTAACCTGAAGAAGATCAACATAGGATTCCCTTTGCACTTGGTTCGAAGACTCAACCAAACTTCCACTGTTTTATCAATATGTCCCACACATATGAAGCAAAGCATAGCAGCCAATGTGTTACAACCAGTCATTAGTATAGAAGCAAGTGCGTCACTGAGCATAGTCCATTCCTCTGCCTGCGAGAACTGTTCATCAATTATAATTAAAGAAAAACATAAATCGATTGTAGTAGATGGAATAACTTCATGATCAATGCATACATATTATGTGCACGTGAAATTATTATGATAACTACAAGAGAGAGAGTCATATTTGCAAGACCCACAATGCAAACATTGCATTGAGCAGAACCAAGGCCTACAAACTATTATAGGCCCTGTAATTTCACGAGTCTTCTTTTGCTTCCAAGTCTTAGAGAACATGCTGCCAAGGTTATTTAAAAGCTTCTCGCCCTGATATTAAGAAGGCATTACAAAAAAGATGTGAGCCACTTGAAAAGAAAAAAAAAAATAGCAGCAGAATGGAATAAGCAAAAGGTTACTAGAAGAAAGAAGAAAATCCCCTGAAAGAGAGACATAACTGGATGGCAATCTACTTTTAGGTAACAGGTGAGTAATTATTACACTAATTTTGGATAGGAAATTTAAAAACTTGGGTCTTAATGATTATCAGATTGCAACT
>FXXK01000778.1:0-14258 GCA_900184695.1 Betula pendula | reverse complement strand
GCACTAAAGGTGGCAATGGTGCCGACTGAATTCAGGCTGGTTAACCCATCTCCCAAAACTGACACCCTTTGTATAAGAAACAAATAACTGAAATTTCAATTGAGAGAATCTACTGGTCCGGGTAGAAATGAAAAGGTCAATGTTGGTCTGAGAACCTACCTCAGGTGAAACTCAGCTTAAACTAAACCAGTTCTAACTTGGCCAGATTTTGAAAGACACCTAAAGCACAAAACTGATAGATTCTCTTAATAAACAATAAATTTGAGTATACTTCAGCTTTTTTTTAGTGTGCTTATGTGGAACTTTTTTTTTTTTTTTTTAAGTAATAAGATTCTATTGAAAAAAAAGAAAGGCATAGCCCTATACAGTGGACCTGAAAGATTCTTAACCAACATTATACATTCATGTGCATTCCTTACAAAAGCTTAAACACTTTAATACGGAGAACAAGAAACGATCCATTGTTACGCATTCTGTAAATAGGTACAGGTTTCTGAATCCTACAATCATGAATCGATAAAAGAAGTAGTATAGATGTAATAAACACTGCTTTCCTACAAAAATCGGAACCTACTCCTGAGTGTTGAATAGATCACTATAAAAATAAACTCAGCAAACAAAATTATGATTCCATGTCTGAATATTTCTGTGTCTCTATTCCTTTCCTATGTACTGGATCTAAAAAGCTCAAAACAAACTGACTAGAGCCATTATTCTTAGCTATGGAGGAACAAATTCGATGAAAATAGATCTTTTGGCTCAACATCCCACACCCACACATCTGCCAACTCTCTTGACCCTCAAAATTTGTCGCAACTGTCCCTTCTTACCAACCAATACCATGTCTTATATCAACCTTGAAACCGAATTTAATCCGCAATAATCTACCAGCATCGAATGCTCTACTCCACAGATTTCCAAAAACCTCCGATGCGCCTATCTCTCACTGTCAGCTAACCTCATTGGCACCTATCCTTCCCGTGGCGAGTGTACCTTATATAGTAATCCTCACCTATGCTTCACCTGCTCATCGCACCATCTTGAACAAAGTGGCTTTGCCGTATATGGCGTAGCATCCTTTTTTTTTTTCTATAATGTGAGATCCTCCCCTCGAGCAATCTTTCAGGCAGCTGTTAACCGTTCTTTGTCTGCCTACCCAATACCCTCTCCAAGTACTATGGGATAACACATATTTGTAAGAAAATAATCCATTGCAATACACAGACAAAATCTTCAAGCCTCCACGATTGTAACCAGAAAAGTTAACGGGGAACAGGGGAAACAACCGCATAAATCTAACATAGGCCAACAATTTATCAGTTGATCTTAAAACCTACCTATTATTTCAACCACAGGTGCATAAAGCAATCATAGTAGTTAACTCTCTATTTAGAAATTGCTAAGCTATATTGTGCACTACTGCTCTGGTTCTGATAATTTCAATGTATGGGCAAGAAAAATGTCAACCTCCCCTGAATACCATGACTTACCATCATGTGAGGAATTTATAGCATATCCCATGCTTTAGCTGCATTCATGGATCTGTCTCTTGGCCACTGCAGAACCAGGTATGGAGGCGCATGTCGAAGAAGCAAGAAACAAGGTATAATAGCCCATGGGATCTTTGCTAAGATTCCTTGAGATTATTCGTCTAAGCTTTCAAAAATTCTGCCATATATCAATCGAGTGCTAAATGGCAACATGTAGTAATGCTCGGAAAAAACAAAACCCGCATCAAAAGGTGTATTAAGAAAATAGTAATGATATATATTTGCCGGGAGATTTTGGAAAAATTAACAATGAATGATGACATAATTAACCATCCTGAATTCCCATCAAACAACGCATTGCAAGTGGTACATAAACATGATAAAAGTAATGCGATCAAAAACTCCAATTCAGCAAGTTTATTAGTTGGAGCAATAACACTCAAAGCATATTACCAATTAAAGTTTGTAAAGATGTAAAGAAATCAACCAGGCTCAGTGTCATATTTCTACCTTAGCGATTGGGAACCAAATTAAATTACCAATAGAAATCAGAACATATTACCGAAATTCAATTCGCGTAAACAGGCGACAGATAAAAAATATGAAATCCTTCAAAAGAACAAACGCGAAACTAAATACACTGCCAGGACAATGAATCAGTTATGAGCTAATGTAAGTACCCGCCACATGCAATTCTAAATTCACATCAATGATCTACAAGTTCTCTTAAAAGCATAGACATAAATAATCAAACCTACACAACTGCATCTCATAAATCATATCCAAGTATGCAGTACTTCAGCATTACTAAATAAATTTTTTGCATTTCACGCATTGGCATTGAATCACTTGATTTCCCTATCCAGGAAAGTACTAATGTTTATTAACATAAACCTGACTAAACGTACGACCAAGAGAACAAGAATGATGATATTCTTTAGCAGAACACTTTTGGAGAGAATCAAAGGATAATATGCAGGAGGAAATAAGGAACCAAGTCCAGTTAAAAAATAAAAACTAAAGAACAATTGCAAATTAAAATTTTTGAAATATATTAGTCATGGTGCCAATACATTCATCTCATTCAGCCAAAATCTTTTAGAAGATATAACCAAAAATGAATTAACAAAAATGGTCGTATTTAATTTTGGAAAAGTCCCACCACCCTCTTGAAATAGAATTGATATTCAAACCTAATTGTTGTTTTCTACCTTCTTGATGTTTTGTTGATGTGAACAAATAGGTCATGTAGGACCAAGAACGGTTTGAGCTCAACAATCAACATCATTCATGGGAATAAGCTAAAAGCAGCCTTTGTGTCGTTAGACCTTCACTAAATCTGATGTAACTCTAAAAATCGCAACTTTTTTCTAAACAACAAATCACGACTCTCAAGCAGATTTAAAAGAGGACAAAACAAAAAGACAAATACCTGCCAAAGCATACTAGCAAATTATCCAGAGTATTGCATGAGCCAAGCTAGATTCCGCTGTACAGAACCAACGCCTGAAATGGTAAGATTAGTGTAAGTGAGTTCAAACTTTGATATATCCATAAGAACCATCTGCCACTAATTGAAGGGTATGCCCAGGCTTCCAGTTTGAAACCAAAGAGCGCAATAAACAAGCTAGTGATTGAGCAAGAAACATAAAACAAATAGATGATCTGACAACTGAAACCACAACTGACATACATCATATCTGACTAAGCAAAATTCATTAATCCACACTATGATATGTCACTGTCCAAAGTTCAAATTGGTTAGCATTAATTTCAATTTCCCTCCTTGCAACAATCCTCTAAACTGACCCAGCATGTGCAACATCCCAGAATCAAGAAAGTTCACTCACAAAGTTAAAAAATAAAAAGAAAATTGAGAAAGAAATGCATAACGCCAAAGGTGTACAACGTTGATGTAGAAGTCAGCCAATGTTGCTACCATTCCACCCTTGAATAAATTCCAGAAAAAAAAAAAAAAAAACTTATTTCTTTACATTTAAGTGATTTTGTACTTGCATCTATTTTCTTAAAGAACAAGTAACCATGAAAGAAAACAAAGCAAGCCAAGTCTAAAAGACATCCCATGCTGATCACTCAGCACACATGTAAAAGTTATACCGAATTTTAGTCTTCTTGAAGCAAAAAGATACGAATAAAATTGGGTGTGTGTGTGTGTGAGTGATGAGAGGGAGAGTAGGTACGGGTGAGAGCTCTTTGCGAAAAGGAAGGCCATCGGTGCAATGGTGAAGAATGAGAGTGCCCACCATAAGACCCCAACACTGTAAACAAACTTTTTAAGCCCGACACGCCATGAATTCGCATTTTGCTTCCGAATATCGCAAGAGAGTAACGAGAAACAGAAAGCTACCAATCACCACTTAATCCCCTTTATCCCACTTAAAACTGCTAACCAACCTTAAATCAGTTTTATTGAAAATAATAATAATAAGTAATAATAATAATGAGTGCCTACGTCACACAAACACGAGAGCACAAAATTGTGTGGAAGGCTAACTCCCCGTGCTCGTTCAAGCCTGGACAACGAGAGCAACACGTTACTTTACGTGCTTAAGCTGCTTTTTCGCAAGGGGACTTGCTTGGTCTTCTATTCCTTTCAACCAGAGAAAGGAGGAAAAGAAGGAGAGATAGAGAACCAAGCAAGCATCCCCCTTTGCGAAAAAAGCAGCTTAAGCCGTACAGTAACGTGGTGCTCTCCGTGTCAGGCTTTGAACGGATGAACGGGAGTTAGCCTTCCCACTACCAATTTTTGTGCTCTCGTTGGTGACGTTGGCACTAATTATTATATTATTATTATTATATTTTCAATACAAAAAAAAACTGATTTAACGGTTGGTAGCAGTTTTAAGTGGGATATAAGGGAATTAAAGTGTGATTTGTACATTTCTGTTCTTCGTTCTCCTCTGCGATCTCTAGGAAAGCAATGGCGAAATTCATTGGCGGTCGGGTTAAAAGTTCTGTTTACAGTGTTTGGGCTGTCCCTTATGTGGGCCACTCTCATCTTCACCATCTGCACCATGGCCCTTCCTTTTCGCAAAGAGCTCCTCACCCGTACCTCTCTCCCTCTCTCACTCACACACACACACACCAATTTTATTCGTATCTTTTGCTTCAAGAAAGACTAAAATTGGGTTATAACCTTTTTCATGTGCGTGATCAGCACTGGGGATGTTTTAAGACTGGCTCTGCTTTGTTTCTTCATGGTACTTGTTCTTTAAGAATAATAGATGCAAGTACAAAAATCACTTAAAATGTAAAGAAATAGTTTTTTTTTTTTTTTTTCTGGGAATTTACAATTTCAGGATGGATGGAGCAAATTGTTGACCTTCTACATCAACGTTGTACCTTTGGCGGTATGCATTTCTTTCTCAATTTTCTTTTATTTCTCTTAACTTGGCTGGTGACTTCTTGATTCCTGGATGATGCACCATGCAATTGGGTTCCAGTAGATGGATGTTTGCCAAGAGGTGGAAATTGAAATTAATGCCTGAACCCAAGTTGAAACTTTGGACCAGTTGAACATATTCATATGTGGATATGAATTTTTGCTTTAAAAGTCAATATAGTTATGTCAGTGTGGTTCAAGTCGTCAGATCATCTCCTTTGTTTAATGTTTTGCTCCAATCACTACTGTTATTGCCGCTCTTGGTTTTCAAACCTGGAAGCCTGGGCATACCTCCTTCAATTGTGGCAGAGTTTATGGTATATCAAAGTTTGAACTCATACACTAATTCTAGCCCATCTTCAGGCGTGGGTGTTCTGTACAGGAATCCTAGCACGCCAGTGCAATACTCTGTGATTATTCTGCTGTATGCTTGCAGGTATGTCTCTTGTCCCTTTTAAATGCTGTTGAATCTACTTTGTTGTTAGAAAAAGTTGCGATTTTAGAGTCCTACATCATTTGTGAAGGTCTAACGACACAAAGGCTGCGTTCTAGGTATCCCAATGAAATGATGTTGATTGTTGGAGCCTCAAACCGTTCTTGGTCCTCCAGACCTATTTGTTCACATCAACAAAACAATCAAAGAAGTTTAGAAACAATACCATTAGGTTTGAATATCAATTTAATTTCAGCAGGGTGGTGGGAACTTTTCCAAATAACAATAATGACCATTTTTTAATTAATTCTTTGGTACTTTTCTAAAAAGCCATTTTGCTGAATGGAATGAATAATTGGCATGGACTAATTATTTCAAAAATTAATGTTGCATTGTTCTTTAGTTTTTATTTTACTGACTTGTTTTCCTTATTTCCCTCCTGCACTATTTATCCTTTGGATTTCTCTCCAAAATGGTTCTGCTAAAATATCTCATTTCTTGATTCTTCAATGGTCTACGTTTTAGTCAGGTTATGTAAACATTAGTCACTTTCTGGATATGAATGCAAGTGATGCAATGCCAATGCGTGAAATGCAAAAATTATTTAGTAAATGCTGAAGTACTGCAATACATTGTATGATTTTATGAGATGCAGTTGTTGTAAGGTGTTTGTATTTATTCTAATGCTTTAGAGAACTCTGTGATCATTATGTGATAGTATTCTGCACGCTTTCCTACAATCGAGAATGCAGTGATGAACTACATATAATTTTTTTTTTTTTTTCCTTTCCTATGTAGTTCATCCCTGATTCTATTGCAGATGCCTAAAATATCCATTTCTCATGAGAAAGAATTTAATGATCTTACCTCACTCAAATCCCTCTCCGTATTAGCAGCCATCATGTGGGTCCTTGTAATTTGCTCGCCCTGCTGATGCAACATGACAAGGCTCCTTGTAGCATCCTCTCTGATGTCCCCTGCAATCTTCAGGCAGCTGTTAACCGTCTTTGTTGTCTCCTCAGCCTTGTACACAGCATAATTCTCCAGTTCTTGCACACTCTGGTTCTGTAATCCTCCTGAGCCATGAAAATCATTCTTGTATCTGTCTCTTGCCACTGCAGAACCAGAGTATGAGGATGACAAAGAAGATGCCTCTCTTCTCCCATCATCATCGTCATCAAAAGGGTTGGTATTGAAATTTGGGGTTACACACATGGTCTGAAGCAGTTCGCCTCGCAGGCTTAAAAGTTTGCTTGGTATCAGATTCAGTATCTGAATCAAAAGGGTTAGAACTAGAAGAAACCCAGGATCCACTGATTTCTGCTTAGAAACCTTATTTGCAGGTGATTTCAAAAATCCAAACATTTTGGCAAGAAACAAGATTTCTATATATCAACACAAATGATGTTGGGTCCAAAGTCTCTAAACCGAAAAAATCTGTTGCACCTAAAAACATAAACAGTGTCGATTAGCAAGAATGGCATGAATCTATTGATTATTAATTTTTTTCAATGTTAGAATTTCACATCGTCAAACGAAAATGCAAAAGATCTCTAATGGAAAACAGCCTGGTGTGACACCCAAAAAGCGATCACAAATCTTTACTTGAATCATTTTTTTTTTTCTTTGATAATGTGAACATTTTACTAATAGAGAGAGAAATCCCAGGTATACAGGACACATACAAAGAATTTCATAAATTTTGACTCAAATCATGTCGAAATAAAGAGTGTTAAAACATGAACAGCTATAGAATTTGATCATTTTAAAGCCAATAGGAGATACAAATCAACTTCTACATTTTATACTAAACAAGTTTTATCAAATTAAAGCCATAGAGCAATCATGAATAGCTACGGGTATATAAGCAAAGATACAATGATGAATTGCAGACTGTCAACAATCATCAAGTCCATTGTTAACCTTGATATCCAAGAGTCTGCCAGCTGGTTGCCTACAAATGGGGCATCTGTTTGACTTGAGTGCCAGGACCCTACCACAGCCATTGCACATGCACTGCATCCAAAAACCGAAACAAAACAAAATTTAGCCACAAGAAGCAAGTAAAAGCTATTTATGATCAGATTTTCAAAGCTAAAATAGAATTCACAAATTTAAACATAAATGAAGACCATAAGCAGCAAAGTTCACCACCTCCTACAGCACATGGGTGATTAATAGAGGATTTTTCTAATTATCCAACATAAAGCAGCGAAGTTGCTATGAGGAAGAAGGTGAGGTGGCACTGGGTTAACAACAGCAAAATCCACTTATCCTTGCACCACTTGTGGCCCTAGTCTTAAGTCTAAAGGGATGGTGCATGTCCACAGGCAAGCTTCTTTATGGGGATGTGGACTCGCAACTCACTTAGGAAATAGTCACTTGATAACCGCATCGAAGATTGTTGTTGTATCCATGTCCAACTTAAAAAAGAAAACGTGAAATCTGATAGATGATTTTTTTTTCCCTGAGCAATCAGATAGATGAATTTAAGTTACTACTATAATTACTCCAAGAAATAAATTTTAAAGGTTCAAAATCATAATGGAATAAGTATCAAACGGGGGGGAAAGTCTGCAGCAAAATTGTTTTCCATCCAGATTTAATAAAAATGGAATATTAAAATCTCACCTAATTTAGAAAAGAAAAAAAGCCTTGTACTTTTTCTTCATTTGGAGTATGATACTTACAATATGAAGAGAAAGCGTTTCTTTCCAGAATTTCAAGGGCACAGTATTTACAATGCTCAAGATCATTTTTCACCACTGCAGAAACAACTTGATATTGATAATAGCCCATATGATGAGAGAGTCCAGTATTTTGATAACAATTAATTCACAAGATAGAATAACATCTTTTTCTCTGATTTCTTCACACAGATTCAAATGTTCATTAGAGTAAAATCTGAATATTTGAACTACCTTTAGGTAAGATGAAGGCTCATCTTAAATTATTGATCCAATATGCTTTTCCATAAGGATGCACCCCCAATGTGAGTAGTAACTAAAGCATCAGCCCCATTTTATTTGCAGATATGCACTATGCAACAACCCCCTTGTAATCTCCAACAGCTAAAGCACGTAGGACACCATCATCAAATGCTGGTTTCTAGTTGCAATTTTTGTGAATCATGTGTAGCATTCCCGATAGCAGAGTTACCACGAGAGCTTGACAAAGGTGTATCATTTAGTTTTCCCAATTGACTGCCAAATTGTCTTCAATAAATAAGTTGTGCACATAAACCTGGACAAAGAGGGAAAAATGATCACACAAATTGATCATAAGAGCACAAAGAGATGCTGATCAATGAATATACCTTTGAACCACCTGCAGTAGAGGAGCTTGCCATCAAAGCAAAAAGACACCCACCATGACATTGCACCATTTTGGAGTTCTTAGTGGAGCTGCACAGACGTGATGGTTATAAAAAGAGCTATTAAAATACTAAATTTCACCGAAGAATCCATCAGAGGAATGCAATGGTTCTGTTTCCTAAGCAATGAACATCATTTGGAAAAACACACAGAAGAATTCATCAGAGGAATGCAACAAAGTTGGCAATTAAACAGCACCTGAAACCACTATATCACATAGAACGAAATGAATGAATAACACACCTAATAATAGGATCGAGGGGCATTAACCAACCCAAAATTGGATTGATCATCACCATATGCAGCTTGACTTTGTGTTTTGAGAGTTTTTGAAAGCCATAACCCTGGCTTCTTTCTCTACAACAAACACAAAGCAAATTCATTAACAGAAGCCAAATATTGAGGCCAAAAAAAAAAAATTACATTATAGGGTTTGCCCCATAAAAATAACTTAGTCAGAGGAGAGATTCTAACTAAGATTCTGTGTTATTGTTAAAATAACTAGAACAGTCTTTCATCTTTGAAAGATTTTGGAAATTGAATTGTTTTGATTATCAAGTGAAATAGATTTCCTAGTATAATAGATAAACCAAATCAGAACTCTTCAATGATGTTTGCTGATTTCATATTGTTGATAGAAATAATAATATCCTTAGTTCATTTATTAGACTAGAAATAACTATGTTTACATCAAAAACACCAAATATATACATATGACTTTAAGTGAAACAGCAGTATAACAAAAGGCAGAATGGGAAAGTGTTTGCAAATCAAAATAAAAAATAACACATGCCAATAATATATCAGAAAAGAAACAATAAAGAATTTCAGTACATCAAAGATATTACCAAAAGCATGTACAAACTTCTATAAAGTGTAATGCCATCCCTTAATATCACAGTTCAGTTGACAGCCCATGAGAGACCAAAAGCTTAAAATACTCCATTCCTGTTGTTAAAAGCCCATGACTTGCTTAAGTTTCGGCATATGTCTCAACAAGCTTACACAAAGATCAACCGAATTGCTTTTACCCAGTTGCCAAGGCCATAACAATAGTCTTTGCCATCACATCCTAATCAAACTCCAAAAGTTTTGCCTTCTGATCAGAATATACACGTCTAAATGCATCTCTAAAGTACCAAATTAACATCTGATTTAGCTTTGTGCTCAGTTGAAAGACTTCTTGAACCAATTTCTACTGTTTTACCAATATTCTGCACATACATAACAAAGAGTAGCAGTTGTGTTACCAGCAGCGATGAGTTTAGAAGCAAGATTGTCCATTCCTCTCTTTGTGGAAACCGTTCATCCATGATGATTAAAAAGAAAAAGCATACATAGATTGCAGTAAATGCAATGACTTCATGATCAATACATGCATGAAACTTTTTGTTACAATAACTACTGTAGAGATAGTGATCATTGTAAAGTAAAGGAACAAACAAATTTGATTTGGCTTGTCTGACTTTTTGGGCAATTGTACAGAGGCCAAGATCATGTCAAAAAGCCATAACCTCACAATATATTTAGAAACAAAATCTTAGGGCTCATTAAGCAATGCTTATTAGGCAAAAAAGCAAAAGCATTAACAAACAAGTCAACACAACACACGAAACGCACAAAACTACTTTCGCCTTTATGTCAAATCACATCCAAAAAATAAAAAGCACCATCTAAAAAGTAATATCAAACGAGCCCTTAGTATTTATATAGTTTCACAAAGTATATTGTTGGTTTCTTATCAAAATATCATCAGAATGTACAGATAATCTGGTCAAAAGATGCTGTAAAAAGAAGCAATCTCTCGCCAAAAATGCAATTAAATGCAGCTGCAAGGGAATGGAGGTTGGTCATACATGGAGATATATACAATCGGCGAACATCCACATAAAAAAGCAGAAAATCTGAAGTGTGAAAAGTGCAACTATTCTGAAACATTCAAGATCATAATAAAATTAAGTATGAAATGGGGATAAAAAATCAGCAACAAATTTTATTTTTGTTTGGATCTAAGAAAGAAAAACTTATTGAAATCTTACCTAATAAAAATTCTAAACAATGCGTTGCAATATCAAAAAGAAAACATTTTTTCATCAGCAATAGAAACTTACACTAAGAGAAGAACGAGATTTTCTTCGCAGTATTTCAAGGGGAATGGTGTTTACAATGCTAAGAGATCATTGTTCATCATTGGAAAAACATCGTGAAAGTGAAAATGACCCATGTAATGAGAGAGCCCTTCAAAAATACACTGTGAACAATGAGTTCATAAGATAGACTTGCATCCTTTACCTCTGACACTTTTACATAAATTCATACATTGATTAAAGTAAAAGATGCAGTTCTTCAAGATGAATATTTGAACTACCTTTAGATAAGGTGAGCGGCACAACTACTTGAACCACCAACATGTTCACTGTGCAACTGCCCCTTGTAATCTCCATCAATTAAAGCACATCGGACACAGTTATCAAATGTTGGGTCAACAGTCTGCTCAAATCCATCTGGTTCTTGTTGCAATTGTTCTGAACCATGGGCAGTAACCCCAATAGCAAAGTTATCACCAGAGCTTAAGAAAGGTGTATCAGTCAATTTTGCCAATTGTATGACGAAACTATCTTCAGCAACTAAGTTGTGCGCATAAACCTGGACCAAGAGGGAAAAATGACCACAAAAATTGATAATAAAAGCGCGAAGAGTCGCCGATCAATGAATATACCTCTGAAGCACCAGCTGCAACACCTGCACAAGAGGAGTCTGCCACCAACGCAAAAGGACGCCCCAACAAAATGTATTGTACAGCGTTTCAGAGCTCTCAGGGGAGCTGCATAGAAGATATATATGGTTATTGAAAGTGCTATTAGGATAATGGATTCACAGGCAATAGAATCAACTACAGGAAAATGAGAAAGGTGGGTGAGAATACACTACAAAAAAACCGGCTAGAGTCCACGCTTTTTTTTACCACGCTTTATATAAGCGATGTAAAAATCAGACTTTAACCCCGCTTATATAAAAGCGTGGTTAAAAATATCACGCTTTTGTGGAAGCGGGGTAAAAATACCACGCTTTTAAAAAACGGGGTAAAAATACACAATTTTACCACGCTTATTATAGGAAGCGTGGTAATTGTTTACCACGCTTTTATAAAAGCGTGGTAAAAATTTCTGGCACAGTATGAGATGAATTAAATTTAAACAAAAAAAAGAGGGGACATAAAAATACATGAAAATTAAGATACAAGGGGTAGCTAGGCTTAATTAATTACAACTTTATTAATTAATTTGCGACGACGCTTACAATCCACGCTTTTTATAAAAGCGTGGTAATATTACACGTTTTTATAAAAGCGTGGTAAGATTACCACGCTTTTATAAAAAGCGTGGCAAATTTTGCGGGAGACGATGGTTTTTTTTTTGAAACTCGCGCTAGTTCTATGCTTTTATTTTTCCCTGGGAATCAGATATCTCCCTCTGTCTCTTCCCTCTCCAGAAAGTTCAGCATTGCTTTGTGTCATCGATCTGTCTTCTTCCCTCTCCAGAAAGTTCATCTCTCGCGAGCCTTTCTCTCTCGCGCTTCTCTGTCGCTCCGGTAAAGTCCGGCCAGTTTCTCCTCCGGTTCCGGTATGTATCTCTCCTCTTTCTCTCTCTTCTCTCTCGTACCTCTAAGTATGTATCCTCTCTCTCTCACTTTGTCTACTTTTCAGGCACTAGCAGCAGATCGGGGAAGATCCAACCGAATCAGGAGCACTCGTCCACCCAGCAGCAGAAAGAAAACACCAACTTCCTTGGTATGGTTTGATTTTCTGATTTTTTTTTTCTTATACTCTGTTTGTTTGCCAAGAAATGTATTATAACCGAAAGAGTTTAGAATAACTTGGAATAACTTGGAATAACTTGGAATAACTTGTTTGCCAAGAAAATGTATTACCCAACTAGTTCAAGTTTCCACACATGGACTCTTTTTTACATAGGTGTGCACAGGTTTGATTTGTTTTCATAGTCAGGTCTTATGAATGCTATACAATATACAAGAATATGATCTGGTCCAGTTATTTTTAATTTGCTTTTTCTCTTTACTGATTCTGATTTTTAAGCAGATAATTACGAGTTCTTTTGTAGAAAAATCAAAGGACTGATGTAATTGCTCTAAGAGTAGTGTGCTGATCAAAACTGGTATAAGAGTGAGATTTTAGCGAAACAACTAATCTGTTATGAACTGTGGCTCGGCACCTCAGATAGTTCTCTTGAAAATGTAAAAGAAAAAAGGAGGGAAAAGAAGAAGAAGAAAAGTAAAAAAAAAGCTATAGAACAAAACTAAAAACTATTAGTACCCAACTTTATTTTCTAAAAAACTATTAATGTTAGAATCTTAATTACATCAAACTCCTCCAATCAAATATGATGTACTCCCCTATATCAAATTTCTGCTTTAGTTTGTTCAAGTGCTTTAGTTTTTCATCATTTTCTTTTTCATTGCTTAACGGAAGGCTCACTCTCCTAACATAAGGAGGATTAGCAAGCCCTTTAAGGACAATAAAACATAACCCAAGCCTTAAACAACACAACACAACCCATTGTAGTACACTCCACCATAACACAAAAATCACCCAAGGACAGAAAGCATCTTGCTCCTTCATACTATCCATTGTAAACTCTATTTTCCTTCTATTCTGTTTTGTTGCTTGGACTGATACTTTCCAACCATATAAGGGGATTGGTCAAACTTTCAAAGCAAGACATACAGAGAGGGAGCAAGAGAGAGTTTTCTATCTCATTCTATATTTCCCATATATTTTCATCAAAAGAGAAATTATAAATCATCTTAAGCAAAGTTTCATGGAAAGCTCATCCAACATAAAACAACACCAATTTTTCCAACAATACATGGCTCAACATTTGTTAAAGGCTTAAGCCACTTTCGATTTGAGGTTATGCTTATCACTGCTTGCAATAGCCATATGCGTGGACATCCTCTCTCCCTCTTTTTTCCATTTTATGTGATTATTTAGGATTAATGTAAAACTGTTTTCATTATTGTTAACACTTAACAACTACAGTGTTTATAATTTGATTTCATTGTTATTCTTTTCAACTATTGTTGCTAACAAATTACTATTGATGTAGTTATGATCCTTACTCATAAAGTTGCCATTACTGTTTTTGATAAAATTGTTATTATCCTTACCCATAAAAGTCATAACTATTATTATTCTTGACTTTCATTGTACTACTGCTGATAGCGTAACATTGTTATCACTACTGGAACTCATCATATTGCTATTGTTGAACTTGTAACTATTGTCACAACTGAACAACCATTATGATTACCATTGAACTGTACTTCCTCGTTACTAATGTTTTTAAAGTTTTTTTTTTTCTTTTTTTTTTATCAATTTACAATATATATGTATATTATTGAGATTTGAGAATGTTGAGACAATTGAAAGTTGATCTACTAAAACGGTTGAAAAGATACTTTTATGAATATTCCATCCATCTTTTTCTACTATATGTGTCAAAATCATCTTCAAACTTTGGAGGTGGAACTCTCTCTTT
>FXXK01000777.1:174028-188354 GCA_900184695.1 Betula pendula | reverse complement strand
TGTTTCGACGTAAAATGATTTCCGTCAGAAAATGGTTCCAGAGAAATTGATTTTTAGGAAAATAATTTCAGCCGAAAACATTTTTCGGTGTTTGGTGCGTACGAAAAAATCACAAAAATAAATAAAAATGATTTTTTTATGCAAAAATTTAAAAATATTAATATAAATTGTCCCGGACAGGTCCAGTCAGGTCCTAGCGGTGTTCTGGTTGGGTCCCGACAATATCCCGATTAGGTTCTGGCGATGTCCCTGTCGAGTCCCCGCGGTGTTCTGGTCGGGTCTTGGCGATATCTCGGGCGGGTCTTAGGGATGTCCTGAGCGGGTCTTAGCAGTGTCCCGGGTGGGTTCCAGTGATGTCCCGATCGGATCTTTGTGGTGTCTTGATCAGGTCCAGGCGGGTCCCGACAAAATTTTGACGATGTCTTGGGCGGGTCCCAGCGCTGTCCCGGGCGGGTCCCAACGATGTCCCGGGTGAATCCCGAAAATATCACAATCGGGTCCTGGCGATGTCCTAAGCGGGTCCCGGCGATGTTCCGGGTGAGTCCTGACGATGTCCCAGACAGGTTCCAAAAATGTCCGGGGCAAGTCCCGATGATGTCCTGGCGATGTCCCGACCGAGTCCCGACGATGTCCCGATTGGGTCCCGACAATGTCCCGAGTGGGTCCTAAAAATGTCCTGAGCTGGTCCCGGCAATGTTCTGGTCGGGTTTTGAAAATGTCTCAGACGGGTCCCAACGATATTCAGGGCAGGTCCCAATCACCGGGTCTGGGCAAGTTCTAACGATGTCTCGATTGGATCCCAACGATGTATGTTGTCGAGAATGATATATATAGATGAACCCTTTTTGCCCCCTTTTTTATTTCTTTTTATTAAAGAAGTAAGATCATTAATAAATAATTTAAAACACAAAATACTAATAAAATAATTAAAACTACTTGTACGTAAAACAATTTATCGAACAAAAACTAACATCTAAAAGGTTTTGTGATAGGATGCTTGCGAAGATGTGAAGAAGGCAATGACTCTTGAGCCTTTTGGATAGGCATCATAGGCCTATAGGGGGACGGAATTCAATTCTGAAATTGGATGAATTAATGGCCTAGATCATCAACTGGGGTGTTTTTATTTTTGTCAAATCAGTTGAAATCACTCGAAAATGAAACTGCACAACCCCAGTCCTTGTGGAAAAGACGGAGAAGTTAACAAAACAAAAGACAAGTCAGAAGTAAGCGTGGGTCTGATTGGGGTTCCGACAATGTCACGGCGATGTCCGGTGGAGTCCTGATTGTGTGCCAACGGTGTTCTAGCAATAGTACGGCAATTTGAGAATGAGAGGTTCAAACTCGAAAAATGGTTTACGATTTTAAAAAATAGAAACCATTTTACGGAAATTAAAAAAGCTTCTTCAGTCAAACCAAAAATGTTTTCCGTTGACTATTATTTTTCATCGCACCAAACACCGAAAAATACGGAAAACATTTTCCAGAAATCATTTTATGCCGAAACAAACATAGCATAATAAATTGCTAGGAAAAACAATGGCAAAGAAAAATCAGTCCCTCTTTATATCCTTACAGCTCACCTTTCCTATAATTTCCACATTTTTTATCCAAGTGGATGAAGATGATCAACTTGTTGAAAACAACAAAGCAAGAACCAGAGCATGCACTATTCTATGTTCAACCAGTTTGAATCAGAAAAGTAATAATGCCCTTGATGTAATAGGCATCTTAATTTCAGACCATCTGCTTTTTGTTCTAAGCAAGTTTCAAGCCACATGAATATTCTTTGGAAAACAGATATAGACTTGGAATGCAGAAAAGTCTCTTAGTCGTGTTTTGGGATTTGTCCAAAGTCGTTCTCATTCGTTTCTAGATCTGAAAATGACTTAACTTGGAAAAGAGAACGAAAGCAAACAAATAACAAAATCAAAGAATATTCAATACAACAGAGTATGACAATAGAATATTCTTTTTAGAGCAAAAACGTTTTCCATAGATAATAATACATTCAGGTTTTATAGTTAGCATTAAATTTGTATGGTGAAATGGTAGAATTCCCATTCACCATACAAAAAGATGTAGTGGTTGGCACTTTCAAAAGAGTTTTTCACATGTGCCCTACATAATGGAAAACAGTGTGGGGCATGCATTGGGTATTCATTTGCTTGGCTTTGTCGATGGTTTATGCTCTGTACTGCCGCCCATGCTTTCAAACTCAGGCTTCTTTGTTCTTATGCCCAAGGGCGGAGTTGCCCCTAGCCACTGTTCTCCCCAAAATTTTAAGAACTCCTAAAAATTCCTCTAAAATTTATATTTTTTTATGAGTTCGTCCCAACCCAGAGCACCTTCAATGGCAACAACAAGATCAGTTGCAGCTCTCATCGAAGTCCTAGTTAGGTCCGGTTGGGGTCCCAACGATGTCACGGCGGCGTCCGGCGGGGTCCCGACTGTATCCCGGCGGTGTTTTGACAATAGTATGCCGATTTGAGAATGAGAAGCTCAAACTCTGAAAATGGTTTATGATTTTAAAAATATAAACTATTTTACGGAAATTAAAGAAGTTTTTTCGGTCAAACTGAAAAAAAATTTCATTAACTATTATTTTTCGTTGCACCAAACACCGAAAAATACGAAAATATTTTTCAAAAATTATTTTATGTCGAAAGAAACAGTGAATAATAAATTGCTCAGTAAAAAAAAATGGCAAAGAAAAATCAATCCCTCTTTATATCCCTTACAGCTCACCTTTCCTAATTTTCCACATTTTATAACCAAGTGGATGAAGAAGGTCAACTTGTTGAAAACAACAAAGCAAGAACCAGAGCATGCACTATTCAATGTTCAACCAATTTGAATCAGAAAAGTAATAATGCCCTTGATGTAATAGGCATCTTAATTTCAGACCATCTGCTTTTTGTTCTAAGCAAGTTTCAGCCACATGAACATTCTTTGGAAAACTGATATAGACTTGGAATGCATAAAAGTCTCTTAGGCATGTTTTGGGACTTGTCCAAAGTCGTTCTCTTTCATTTCTAGATCTGAAAATGACTTAACTTGGAAAAGATAATGAAAGCAAACAAAGAACAAAATAAAAGAATATTCAATACAACAGAGTATGAGTCATAGATATTAATACATTCAGGCTTTACAGTTAGCATTAAATTTGTATGGTGAAATGGTAGAATTCTCATTCACCATACAAAAAGATGTAGTGGCCGGCACTTTCAAAAGAATTTTTCACATGTGCCCTACATAATGGAAAACATAGTGTGGGGTATGCGCTTGGGTATTCATTTCCTTGGCTTTGTCGATGGCTTATACTCTCTACTGCCGCCCATGCTTTCAAACTCAGGCTCCTTTGTTCTTAGAGGAAATTATACTTTACTCCTTAATGTTCGAAGGGATTTTTAATTTAGTTCAAAATGTTATAAAATTTATAATGCACCTCTCTAATATTTGCAAAATTTTTAATTTGAACTTTTTGTTAGTTTTTTGATGTCTAATTTGATGGAAATTAGTTTTTGTTACTGTATATCCGTTGGTTTTTTTTTTTTTAAATAAAGGCATGAACAGTAAAAAAAAATTCCGTTAGATTAACGGCAAAATCTAACAGAAGGTTCGAATTGAAAAATTTTTGTAAACATTGGTGGGTATTGGTAAATTTTGTAACATTGGGGCTAAATTGAAATTCTCTCAAACATTGAGGGAGGTAAAGTGTAATTTTCCTTTCCAATAATGACTATTTGGCCTCGTCCCAAACTTTTTTTGAAGAGTCTCGGCCCTGGGAGGTTCTGTAACGATTTGGTTTAGTTTGTTTCGAACGGTAAAATGATTTCCGTCAGAAAATGGTTCCAGAGAAATTGATTTTTAGGAAAATAATTCAGCCGAAACGATTTTTCGGGTGGTTTGGTGCTACGAAAAAATCACAAAAATTAAATAAAAAATGATTTTTTATGCAAAATTTAAATATTAATATAAATTGTCCCAACAAGGTCCAGTCAGGTCCTAGCGGTGTTCTGGTTGGGTCCCGACAATATCCCTGATTAGGTTTCTGGCGACTGTCCCTGTCGAGTCCCCGCGGTGTTCTGGTCGTGGTCTTGGCGATTTCTCCGGCGGGTCTTAGGGATGTCCCTGAGCGGGTCTGGAGCAGTGTCCCGGGGTGGGTTCCAGTGATGTCGCCGGATCGGACTTTGTGGTGTTGATCAGGCCAGGGGTCCCGACAAAATTTTGACGATTCTTGGGCGGGTCCCCAGCCTGTCCCGGGGGGGTCCCAACGATGTCCCGGGTGATCCCGAAAATATCAAATCGGGTCCTGGCCGATGGGGTCCTAAGCGGGTCCCGGCGACTGGTTCCGGGTGAGTCCTACGATGTCCCATACAGGTTCCAAAAATGTCCGGGGCAAGTCCCGATGATGTCCCCTGGCGATGTCGCCGACCGAGTTCCGACGATGCCCGTTGGTTCCCCGACAATGGTCCAGGTGTGTCCCCTAAAAATGTCCTGAGCTGGTCCCGGCAATGTCTGGTCGGGTTTTGAAAATGTCATCCAGACAGGGTCCAACGATATTCAGGCAGCAGGTTCCCAATCCCGGGGTCTGGCAAGGTTCAACGATGTCTCGATTTGGGATCCCCAACGGATGTATGTTGTCTGAGAATGATAGTATATAGATGAACCCTTTTTGCCCCTTTTTTATTTCTTTTTGAGATGGGCATGGTGCAAATGGCAGTATTTCAGATATTCATTTTGCTATTGTGTTCATCAATTCATGATGATGCAATATCTGTACAAGCAGCGGATTTAGAAGTAATTAATAGTTCATGTCAAGCAAGCTGTGGAAATGTTAGCATCCCATACCCTTTTGGAATAGGAGCTGGTTGCTACGTTGATGATTGGTTTGAAGTTGTTTGCAATGACTCTTTGGGCTCTCCCAAACCTTACTTGCATAACGTCAGCCTGGAGGTGCTGAACATTTCAATACAAGACGCTTATTCAGGATACAGAACAGTTCACGTCAATTATCCGACATTTTCTATTTGTAATACTAGTAGTGGTTCAAGCAGAAAACAAAATGTGGAGTTAGAAAAAAGTCCTTTCGTCTTCTCCCCGTCCTTCAACATATTTATCGCCATGGGTTGCGACAACTTTGGCGCAATGAGGTCCTCATCAGATGGTTCAATTATTGGGTGCGAGTCAAATTGTGATTCGAGTAAAGTAGTAGTGATAAATGGTAGTAGTTGCCATGGCACTAACTGCTGCCAAACCACACTTGCTTCAGGTCTCGTTACGTTCAATACAACAATAGAGCCAATAAATCGTAACGAACCTATCACAGATGGATGCAAGTCTGCCTTCTTGGTAGAATATGAGTGGTTCAATAAAAGTGGTTCAATAAATATGTCCTCCATTATGTCGTACGTTCCTGTGGCGTTGAGATGGGGGATTCCATATACATCATTCAACTCACTTCCAATACCCAATAATGACTCGGCTGCAAATTATGGTTACATTACAAATACCACAGAGTACTATTGTTATCGGTCTAACTGGACCTTTTACTGTTATTGCCAAAGCGGCTTTGAAGGAAATCCATATCTTCTTGGAGGATGTCAAGGTAAAGTTTTTGTACTGAGCTATTTATCTCTTTAATTCTTTCTTTTTTATTTTTTGTGTTAAATAGTTCTATCAATTAAATTTGCAACACTCGTATCATAGGCTAGCTTGACAACGTACGTAGTCAAATTAACACCTGTAAAAGACATGCGTCACAACACGTGCCTTGTGCAGACCACAAGGTATAGATGTGTGTAGTTTAATTACACGTGTGGCCGCGAATATGAGCCTTGGAAAAAAACATGCAATTTTCATAAGTTTGACAAAGGGAAGCTTCGTACTTAATCTGTGTATTTTTTTAGCAAAAAACAACGTTTCCTCATGAATATTAATGTCACAGTTAGAATAATAATTTGCATGATTAAATCTATTATTTTTATTAATTTTAGATTTTACGATAACTAAATAATGTGTTAGACCTTACTTGTTGAGTAGAAATTTAAACTCACAGGTCATAAAAAGTATTATAATATTAATTTAAATAATTCAATATATCATTTTTTTTTATCTTATAAGATAATTGATGATGTAATAGTCAACTTGAAAAATTTTGGTGCAGATATATTAGGTAGATACTAACTGTCTTTGTCTCATTACATGTCAGATATTAACGAATGCGAGGAGGAGCCGAACTACCTTTGTCTCAGTAATGGATCTAGGAGTGGATACTGTATTAATACTTATGGGTCTTACATGTGTGGGATAGTTGACACTAAGACTCGGCTTAGATTGCTCACAATAGGTATGTTTACTCTGACCAAAGTATAAATAGGCTTCCTATTTTATTTTTCTTTTGAAAAAGTGAGCAGAAAATCACATAGACAATATAAATCTCATATTTTGTTGATTTTCTTTCACCTTTCTTGTTTCAATTGGTTCGGTCCCACTAGTTTTGGTTGTACATTTTTTTAGGTAGAATTAATATTATGCTTTTGGAGATGTTAGAATATATGAAAAATATAATATATTTTTTCTATATTTTTTATTTGATTGATATTGTAATATTCTTTATTTACAGATTGAACATGTTTTGAGAAAAAACAAAATTTACAGCACATCTTTTGAAAAAAATTTAAAGGATCAAAATGGGCTCGCCATGATTACATTTCTAAAACTTATGGCACTGAGACTTTTTTCATTTTTTCTCTCCACCTTAAACCCCCCTTCTCACACTCCCCTCACTACTCCGCTACACCACGCAAACACACCCAATTGAAACAAGACAACAAAACTCTTTTCTTTCATTTTCACCACGACGTGCCACAAAAAAAAAAAAACTTTTTCAGGAAAGCCAATAATGTTAGCGAGTGAATCTCTTATATACAAAACCACATGATATTAAACTCTCCACAAATAGTGTCATGGTGGTCTGTGACTCTACAGCGTACGTGATAGCTAAGTAGAGAGGGGGAGATGAGAGAGAAAAAAGGAAAATTAATATAAAAATGGTTGAAAATGAAGTAAAGAGGAAGATTGTTTCTCCAAATATAGAGTAGAAATTTGACAAGTGTTAAAATAGAGAATGAATAGAGAGCTTGATAAATGAGTATTTTTGAGTTTTCTCTAATTTTTTAGAAAAAAAGTTTAAAATAAAGAGCTAATTGGGGATGCTCTCATGTCCCAATTTTTGCAGTATTTCCAAGCGTGTTTAATTCACTACAAAAAAATCCAGGAATCTCGTCGTTTTTTAAGTGACGAGAATGCAGTAATAAAATGACGAGAATCAGTTCTCGTCATTTTATTCTCGTCTTTTGGAATAGGTTTTAAAAGCAGCTGTCGGCAAATGTGGATTCGCGTCTGTTAACCAAGAAAAGACATGAATTCCCGTTACGTCCTTTAGTAAAGGACGTAACTGCTTACGTCCCTTGGTAAAGACGCAGGACGCGCGCCAGCTACGTCCTTTACTAAAGGACGTAGTGTGCAACGTCCTTTTTACTAAAGGACGTAGTGCGATGTTCAAAAAAAATTTCGAAATTTTTCTTTCTTTTTTAATATTTTCTTACACTTTCTATGCAATCAAATTTCAATAAATATATCCCTAAAATTCACTTATTACTATCTAGCTAGAGGGATGCTTCAAGTATAATTGATTCTGAGATATATTTGAACCTTTAGGATCATGATTTCTTGAAATTCTTAAAAATTGCAGGAGCCAACAATTCTTATAATAATTTAATTGAACAATCAAGATTTTGCCAGATGAATCATTTTGAGGCAAAAAATAAAAACAAATGAGATTTTTCCGCCATCCACTCAAAGAGGGTGGTTTATGAGTGGCTGGAACCCCCTTAAAACTTTCGAGAGGTGGCCAACCGACCTACATAANTTATGAGATATATTTGAACCTTTAGGATCATGATTTCTTGAAATTCTTTACAATTGCAGGAGCCAACAATTCTTATAATAATTTAAGTGAACACTCAAGATTTTGCCAGGTTAATCATTTTGAGGCAAAAAATAAAACAAATGAGATTCTTCCGCTATACACTCAAAGAGGAGGGTTTATGAGTGGCTAGACCCCCCTCAAAACTTTCGAGAGGTGGCCAACCACCCACATAAGCTTTGAGGGTGGTCAACAACCCCTAAAGGTTTTTGGGATTAGCCAGACCATCCCAAAAACTTATGAGGGGTCGACAACCCCCTATAAGCCTTGAAAGGGTGGTTGGCCACCCCCTCAAGTCTTGAGGGGGTGATTCGGTCACCTTTCAAGGCTTATTAGCGTGATCGAACACCTCCTTGAGACGGCCAACCACCCTAAAAATCTTAAGAGATGGTGCACCCAATCTCTTTAAGTGTTGGCTAAAGAAATAATTTCCTGTAAGTTTTTTCTTTTTTTATTCAAAATAAATGACTTGACAAAAATCGTGATCGTTCATTTAAATAATGGTTACTATTTTAAAAAATGCAGGTTGAGGATTCTAATGCAAACCTTTAAACATTCATGCTTTTTTTTTTTTTTTTAATCTTTTTCCTCCCTCAACAA
Organism: Betula pendula; assembly: GCA_900184695.1. NCBI lineage: Eukaryota > Viridiplantae > Streptophyta > Magnoliopsida > Fagales > Betulaceae > Betula > Betula pendula. The sequence continues at coordinate 179,761 of FXXK01000777.1, read as the reverse complement.
CCTACTTTTACCATCTCCTTCTTTTGGAATACTTCCATAGTCAAAATATATAAACATACTTTTTGTCACAGGATAGTTTGTTGGACTAACTTCCATCATTAAGAGAAGATATCTTTCAAATTTAAGTCAATACTCTCAATCAAAACTATTGCTATAACCTTTTATTGCAATGAGTAATATTTCCTATTACATTGCGTTAAGCAGGTTTTAGCAGTGGTGGCCTTGGGCTATTAGTTCTACTTGTTGGTGGATGGTGGTCCTATAAAGTTGTAAAGAAAAGAAGGATGATTAAGCAGAAAAACATGTTCTTCAAACGAAATGGTGGTTTATTGTTAAAACAACAATTATCTTCAAATGAAGCCAATGTTGAGAACACCAAACTGTTTAATTCAAAAGATTTGGAGAAGGCTACTGACCGTTTTAATGAAAATAGAATACTTGGTCAAGGAGGACAAGGCACTGTTTACAAAGGCATGTTGGCAGATGGAAGAATCGTTGCAGTGAAAAAGTCTAAGGTAATTGATGAAGGAAAACTCGAAGAATTCATTAATGAAGTTGTCATTCTTTCACAAATTAACCACAGAAATGTGGTTAAACTAATTGGTTGTTGTTTGGAGACAGAAGTTCCTTTGCTAGTTTATGAATACATTCCTAACGGAACTCTTTTCCAATATGTCAATGGCCAAACTGAAGAGTTTCCACTAACCTGGGATATGCGCTTACGAATTGCAACAGAAGTTGCAGGAGCTCTCTTCTACTTACACTCAGTAGCCTCCAAGCCCATTTACCATCGGGACATTAAGTCTACAAACATACTTTTAGATGATAAATACAAAGCTAAAGTAGCTGACTTCGGGACTTCAAGATCCATCACTATTGATCAAACTCATTTAACCACACTAGTGCATGGCACTTTTGGATACTTGGACCCTGAGTATTTACAGTCAAGTCAGTTTACAGAAAAGAGTGATGTTTATAGTTTCGGTGTTGTCCTTGCTGAGTTGTTGACCGGTGAAAAAGCGATCTCTTCAACAAGGACACAAGAACCCAGAAGTCTAGCCACATATTTTATTGAATCGGTGGAAGAGAACAATTTGTTTGATATTCTTGATAGTCGAGTTTTGAAAGAAGGAAAAAAAGAAGAAATCATTGCGGTCGCAAACCTTGCAAATAGGTGTTTGAATTTAAACGGAAAGAAACGACCTACAATGAAAGAAGTCGCAGTGGAGTTGGAGGCAATTCAAATGTTGCAAAAGGCTCATAACCTTCAGCAAAACTATGAAGAGCTTGAATATGTCCGAGCAGAAATGTACGAGCCATGGGATGTTGTTCCCTCATCATCAATGTCAACCTCATCTTTAGACATCCAACCATTATTACCTTCTCAATCAGTATGAATCATTATTTGTTTAATGTAATGTTGTAGGCTACATCACTTTGTTTGGTACCATACCCATTATTAGACCGCAAGTTTGCACTTAGTGTATCTGACATTTTTAATGATATTGCTTCAAGTTGTTATTAACCTAATTTATCAAACCTGCAGTTAATCAATTCAATCACCACGGTTACAATCATCACAATCAATATAAGCACAAAAGTAAATGACACACAAATTTGGTGACAAATTGGAAACATTTTGAAGAACTCTTCAAAAGTAAAATCACCTTAGGGGCCAACCAACCCCAAAAGGCATCCACTATGGAAGACTTCGTTACATATTGTTTTACTTACAAAACCTTTGTAACTCTGAAAACCTAATCTTGTAACCTTGGTAAACGATGCATTCACCTCCCGCTCTAGTAGTCTAATGCCCCAAAGATTTAATAAGTTTAAGGACTTATTTTAGAACCTTGGGCATCTACAAAATGTTTGGAGGATTCTATGGAACATTCGATAGCTTCATAGAACGTTTGATGGTGAAGATCAAGCGTTCGATATGTATCGTAATGCACTATTCACCTAAGGTCATGCGTTCAGTGTGTGTGTCAAGCCGTATCAAACGTTCGATACTTTTATGAAACGTTCGATGGAAACCCTAGAACCGTTTCTAATTGTACAATCAAACGTTTGATGTCGTACATAGAACATTCGATGAACTTAAAAACCTAGCAGTTCTTAACCAAACCTTCCAGCTTTATAAATAAGACTCATACCCCTCCATTTCATTGTTCACATTCAACTGGGAGCTCAGAAAACATTTGTGAGGGTGTGAGGAAGAGTGTTTGGAAAAGGAGAAGACTTTTGGGCTTTTGAGGTATCTATCTTAGCCTAGTTTGTTTTCATGTTGTTATTTGGTTGTTGTTACCTTGTTTAGATGTTGTTGTGTCTTAGCTTCTGTGTTGTTTAGCAATAAGCTTGATCATTTGAGGTTTATGTTAGTTTATGTTAATTTAAGAAGTTTAACACCTCAAACCCCGTTTTTAAAGTGTAAGACCCCTTATTCTCTTTGGTAAGACCTTTATGATACCTTAGGAGGTGTTAGAATCCAAAAAGGACCGAAGTTTTGGTCTAGAATGAGTTTTTTGACCTCATTAAACGTTTCGATGTTCGGGCTTAAAACGTTCGACTCTCTTGGTCAAACGTTCAATCTTCCTGGTCAAACGTTCGATCTTCGAATAGAATGTTCTTTTAGGTTATAAAAGGCCTATAACTTATTTAGCTCAAAGCATAAGACTAATGATAAGATCATTTCTCAAATTCAGAAGTCGAAGACTGCGTGGAAGAATATTTAGTTGATTCATACGACCCAAGTGAGTAACAACTCACACGGATACTTGTTATTGTTATCCTTTTCTGCATAGCATGCATATTTTGATATACAAAACATGCATGTTTACAACTCTCATAAAATACTTATTTATGCTCAACTGTGAATTCCATTTGCGAAAAACGGTTGTGATTAACGAAGATAATGAAATGATGAGTTGTGAAAAGCATGCATATAAAAGACACAAAGATTAATGTGCATTGTATGACATGGTACACCAGTACGTACGATAAAACGGTCATGGGCTTACTATTATTATAAGTTGATTCTATGGTCAAATGTTTCTTTTATGATGAGGGCCTTGGATTCAATGGTTAAGAATTTGTGACCAGCACATCATTCTTTGAGTGAGGTTGTCATTACGACTTTGCTAGTCAGTGTGGGCTACCTGAAGTCAGACTTGGTCGGACTGGTAGTATAAGACGGTATGTTTGTGCAATGTTTGGGCCACCGGAGTTGTATCAGAAGTCCTTTGGGACGCGTAAACTTTGCTGAAAAAGGGTAATATCTCGAGTAGACCATATAGTTAACATATCACATGTTCTTGACTATATCATGTGTTATATAAATATATTGCATCGTCATGACATGTTTATGCTATGAATTGAGAATAATAATGCTTATGGTTTATAAACTGAGTTCACAAAATGGTAACATGTATAACATGTGCAATATTATTTACTAAGTCGTGGACTTACTCTTGTATCTTTTCTACCTATGATCTTATGCAACTTGATAGATAGTCTAGACGATGACGGAGTATTCGAGGAGTATGGTCCAGATGGAGGACATTCTCTAGGTAATCTTTGAGGAACTAGATCCCTTGTGGCTGAGTAGAATGTGGCGTGCCAGAAGAAACTCCTGACGCAACATGATAGACATAGTCTATACGCTCTATGTTGTGAAGGCTAGTATGTGATTTTGTTGACGATATATCAATTCGGATTGTAATCATTGTTATTTTGATGACTGGTCTTTGACCATACTTTGATGACAATAAGTATTTATGATATTAATGGTTATGTTTTCAGCTATTATGACATTCTTTTATTGTAGGTATTAGTGTTATCTCTATTATTTATAAGTGATAAGCCTTCCGTTGTAAACTCTTACCTTTGAGAGTGTATGATCCCTGAGTTTTAACCTGGAGGAGGTTAAGGCTGGGAGGCGAATTGCTAAGTCATTTACCAGTTAAATGATTTTGTCGAGGCATTACAAATAGCTCCAAAACCTCTAGCCTTCTTCTTTATGGATCACCTTCACAAATGAACCTCGGTTGCTTCAACCCAAAACTCTGGCGGCCGTAGACTTTTTCTATTGTTTGAATGAGGAGGAATAAAATAGGAGAACATTTGATTCTATTTAAGCTCGAGATCAATTAATATTATTGACAATAATTTCTTCACTTGAAGACACATTGTTTTCACTCTCTCACAAAAATATTATTGCTTTACATGAGAAATACTATTCAATTATCTAATGAAATAACGATTGAGATTCATCAACAAAATAAAAAACTAAGAATCAACAAAGAATGTAAAAGAATGCCAGATGTAGAGAAATGTGAAGAATTGTGTAGCACTGCAAGAGCATCAATCTCGGCCATAGCCATCTTACTTGTTCAATTCTCAAAATGAATTCATGAAGAATGTTGTAAAGAGTTTGAGTATCTAAGTCTCTTTGCTAATATCATCCAATTCTAATTGACTAGCGCTACTAATTTTCAATTGCCTAACAAAAACAAAACAAAAAAAACCCAAAAGAATTATGTGAGTTTTCTATATACAGTATATAATAAGAAGAGTGGATGTGGGTTGTGGCTAGGTTTCGAGTGCAGCATAGAAAGAATACCAAAAACTTACAACATGGGGAGCTTTCGTATCCCTGCCAATATTGCGAGTTCGAGACCAATCAATAGTGCTGAATACTCAGCCACATTGTTCGTGCAATCAAATACCAACTTAAATGAGAATGAAACTACTTCCCCTTTGGAGACATGAAACACAAGACTAACACCCTTAGGGCTCATTTGGCAAATCGATTTTATAAATGGGGATACTTTGCTAACCGCAAATCCCAATAGCTGTCTAGTAATGATAAATTTGGAAGAAACCTACTGTTTGTCGGTACAAGGTGGACATGAAACTGAACCAGAGAAACTTACTCATAGGAGCGAGCAGCAGACATTGCAGAGTATAGGTTGGGCAAGAGACATATTAGTACGTCCGAAAATATCTGTAATGTAATGTGTGAGAGGAAACAAACCAGCTGAAAACCGGTGAACTTCTACCCCCAAAAAGAAGCTGGAAGTCCCAAGGTCCTTTGATAGGAAAATCATGGTGATAAGGACTGAAATGGAGGGAATCCACTGCGGCTCCATTAGACCCTGTTTTAGTATTATGTCAGCAACTAAACAAAGGCTAAAAGCTTATTGAGCCAAGTAAAAATGAAGCAAGAATAGTCAGATTTGGCATCCCTTGGAATCAAGTTCAAGTAACTCTGGAGCTGAGTCCTTGAGAACAATGTGCGTGGGGGCCTGTTTAGACCAAAAATAGCTCTCTTGAGATGACACACAGTTGTTGGAAATGAAGGATGAACAAAACCATATGTGTGACATGTGGTGCTTATCTTCCATTTGTTCAAAAATATTGGTCCAGCTTAAACATTTTGTCCCCGTATGGTAATCTTCCTCCTAATCACGTTCATGCCTGTTATTGTTCATTATTAATGTATTTTTTTGTTAACGTGGTTTTATTGAGTGGTTTTTTGTTAAGATAATATTAACACATCATTGCCCCATAATCCTCATAACTATGTGGTGTAGTTCCCCATAGAATAATTGGCATGAAGGATTGTTTTTTGATTGGAGGAACGCATGTCATAAGCCTTGAAGACGGGGATGGTAAATGAATACTAATTAATCCTTTATTAATGAGATGCTTAGCTTTCTAAAAAAATGTTTG
>FXXK01000777.1:162407-174003 GCA_900184695.1 Betula pendula | reverse complement strand
GTACACTTGCTTCATCTACTCTCATTGTGTGCATACATGTACAGAAGTTCAAGGACCTATCATCACGTGTTGTTGGTATCATAGTTTGATGATTGTTATAGAAAACAATTAGTCTTGATTTGTATACTACTTTGATAGAATCCACTTAGTAACAAAAGTAATAAAAAGATAAATGGCTACTCGAGAGAGCCGGATGTCTAATGGCTTACTTTGAGGGAGCCTTGACCTCTAAACACAGTAATTGTATCTAACAAGAAATTCAATTTGTCTTGTTTATTGGTAGTTTCTTCTCGTTAAATAGAAGAATTGTTACATAAGAGACTAAATTTATTCGTTGACTTTTAAGATTGGACCTGACTTCTTAATAAGGAAAGGATTCAATTAGAGATATATCCCTTATTAGACAATATGTATACTCTTTATTAGATTTTTAACACATATATTGACAATATCAGAATAATAATGATCATATCAGACCGGCGATCGATTTATTTTCCTAAAATTATGGTAGTGGGTATGGTGATGTATTTACACATAGGGCGAGGACCTCATGTCATTGAAGGATGGATCTGCAATTCTTGGTGTTATTCAGATTGCAGCCTGGTTGTTGGGTTTGATCACATTTTGGCCTAAAATTGGTCGGCAGGTTATTGGTCTGGTTTTAGTGGACTAATGGGGTTATGTATTAATACTTACGGCTTGGTTAATGTTGTTGATTATCCTGGATATATATATGTTTAGTGACTAATGGTTATGTATATTACTATCTTGGTTAATGGTGTATTATATAATATAAATATATACATTTTGATTGGTTTTGGTCTATAGTCCAGCTTATTTTTTGGATTGGGAAATTGAATTTTGTAAATTTCCAATAAATCAATGTATGAGAAGGAAATTGTTTAGACAGTTTGCCAAACGAAATTATACTTAATTCATTTTCGAAAACATTTTTCAAACAATTTGCTAAACGTTTTTTTGTAGCGGACAAAACAATAGAAATTTATTTTTATGTTTTGGTTTCTCAAAAACTTATTCATAAACAAAAAATTTGCACGAACCACAGGATGTTCATTGGATTGCTGTCAAAAGAATCCTCCGATAACTCAAATCAACGATAGATTATGGGCTTTTGATTAAGAAGTGTTCTACCTCACAAATATTTGCTTATTCAGATGTAAAATGGGTGGGGTGCCCAGATGACAGAAAATCCACATTCGAATATTGTATTTTTATTCAGACTAATCTCATATCATGGAGCTCTAAAAAAGCAACCTACTAGCGAGAACTGAAGCTGAGTACAAAGCCATTGCTAATGCAACAGCAGAAATAGTGAAATACTATGGATTCAATCTCTCTTTCGTGATCTTGGTGTATTTATGCATGATGCTCCTCTTCTTTTCTGTGATAATATCGAAGCAACTTATCTCTCTTTCAATCCAACATTTCATGCCCGAACGAAACACATAGAGATTGACTACCATTTTGTCAGAGATCATGTAGCTGAGAAAGCCTTGATTGTTAAATTTTTATCTAGCAAAGATCAAATTGCGGATGTATTGACTAAGCCTCTAGTATCCAAAAGATTTTTCTTATTACGCTCCAATCTCAATGTCTGCTATTCTACCTTGAGATTGCAGGGGCATATTGAAGCACATGAAGATAAGGATACTTAAAAGTGTGATTATCTTTAGAGATTGTAACTTGTATGTTTCCTTATAAATAACAAACATCCACAAGTGTCGTGACAATTGTGATTATATGCAACAAAAGTTCAAGTTTCAAATGTAGATAATGATGTATCTTTTAATATTCAAAAGTGTGATTATCTTTAGAGATTGTAACTTGTACGTTTTCTTATAAATAACAAACATCCCCAAACGTTTGTCTTTGGGATAGTTAAACACAACACGTTAGTTCGTATAACCAATTACTTGGGATATCATAAAATTTTGAAAAATAACTTTTCAAATGTTGATCAAGTTCTTTATGGAAGGCAAATGCCCATCCAACAACGGGCAGATTGGTAGTTCAAAGAAATTGAGGTTGAACCTCAGAAAAATGGCATATAGCCAAAGTCGAAAAATCAAGATAGGAACCTTTCGAAAATTAAAGCATATTGGATATATATTTTTGATATTGGAGGAAAGAGAATATGTCAATAACAAAGCAATCCATTCATCCTCGTTGAGAAATTTTATCAAACAATTGTAAGTAATATTGAGGTTTTTTTTTTTCCTCTATGCCATACCAAGAGATCGAATTGGGAAGGGAAATGGCACCATCGGAGCTTACTTCATGTGTTTTATATTTAAATGTACACAAATGTTAAATCAAGCAATATTTAGTAGCGTTGTACAAGCTGGCAGATATTAACTGCAACTATCGGCTATATATAACAATCCACCCAGGGACGGAGCCCAGAAGTTTTATGGGAAGGGAGCCAAAGTAAATTTTTATTTTATTTTATTTTATTTTATTTTTTCGGTTCTCAGGTCATTTTTTTTTTTTAAAGAATTTTTTAGTTGTTTTTCATGAATCGGGGTCTCTAAGATATCAGGTGAAATCTAATTATAGTGGATCAATCTAGGAGGATAACCTTATCCTCAAACTCACGTGGGCAAATCTTTTTTTTTTTTTTTTGTTGCTCTTCGGTTCTTACATCTAGAATCTTACGATTTTAAGGAGTTTGTTTATAATTTTTAGAGAAAATCATATTTACCTTTAGGTTTTTATCTTATTTGAATTTAGTCTTTAGGTTTCTAATTTCAAGAATATGGTCTTTAAGTTTTACCCAGATTTTAAATAGATTGATTTATCATTTTTTCATTAAAAATGAATGGTTTGTCAAATGTCACATGTGTCTCAATTGATATCCTAGCGTTCATATCAACACCTAATATCAATATCATGTCATTAAGCTCCAAATCATCCATTAAAAAAAAAAAAAACCAACTCCAAAAACAAAAACAATCTTCTTTGTGATCATAATCTTTTAGATTTGAAGCGTTATAGAAAAAACTATTAACTTTGATGCTGAGATAGACTCTAACGTGTCAAATGAGACACACATAACAAATAGAAAATCGTTAACTTTGACTGTAAAGTGATTGAGGGACCAATTTAAAACTTGATTAAACTCAATGATTGTATTCTTAAAATTGAATACTTAACGACTAAATTCAAATCAAATGAAAACTTAGGAGTTAAATATGATTTGTTTTCCCTAATTTTATGTAATTAGGGTTTTAATAGGTAAAGACCAAAATATTTATTGGGTAGGGCCAAAAAATTTAGTGGGTAGGGTCAAAATTTTGTATTGGATAGGGCCAAAAAAAAAAAAAAAAATTGGGTAAGGGCCAATAGGTTAAAAAAAATTAATTTGCCCCAAAAAATTTGTTTTCCTACAAATTGAGTTTTTCTATTTCATTAATAATGTTTATTAAACTTTAATAAACTTTGAAACAAAGAAAATTCGGTCACAATTTATTATGTTTTTCATTACTATATATTAATCACAGTTTAACATAATTTTAGATGTTGTATAGTAAGCGTAGTTTATCTCTAACTAGTAAGCACATTTTATTTTATAAAATGACATAAATTGGAAACAAAGAAAATTGAAAGGCATATGGTTGGACTGATTTGTAAAGGCCAACCAACCCCCTTCTCCGACCCTGAATCCACTTACCCTTTATATATAATATATATAATATATAATTATTATATATTTCATCTAAAACACTAGGGTTAAAAAAAAAACACTAAAAAAAGGCTCAAACTTTTTTCAATTTAAAATAGATCCTAATAAAGACTCAAAAAAAGCTCGACATACTAAAATAGGTTTAAAAGGCCTATTACATGATATACGGATAACGGATAATAATCGCATTCAATAACCGCAATAACCACGCGGATGTGGTTAGTAATCACACGTACAACACTAATATTTAGGCACAAACATCACTCAACGTCATATGTACACCAAAAAAATAATAATAAAATAGAAATTAAATTATAACTAAAAGGTAGTGAATACTGAATAGTACGAAATCTAATGAACATTGAAATAGAGTATGCTCATCTTGAAGGCTAAGCTATTGGTAGCAACTAGCAAGAGAGCGAGCCGATGCCGATCTACCTACGATCCCCAGAACCAATCCATGACAGCACACATCCCACGACTAAAGCAAGCCGAGCCATCCGGAGGTAGAGAGAGAGGGTTGTTAGACTGCTAGAAAATTTATTAGAGGAGAAAGCCTCGACGAGTGGTGAGGTCCAATGGTGGTGATCGCCAGTGGTGTGGTGGTGATGGTGATGGAAGGTGGAAATAGGTACTTGAGAAGGTACAAAGCGACGACAACGACAGAAAAGCAAGTGGTTTTTTTCTTTTCTTTTGATTACAATTACTAAAAAAAACAATGTAAATCTTGATTTGAAATTTTAATCTCTAAATTACAGATGTTCGTTTGTAAATGAGTAAATTGAGTAGTGCCTATAACAGAACCCAAACAATTTTTTTTTCCTTTTTTTAAAAAATAAATATGAATGTACTGAATTAAAACTTTCTTTTTTCTTTTTTCTTTTTTTTTTTCTAAAAGTGTAGGGGTCCAAAGCCCATTTACACGGCAATGATAATTACTTGAACTTGTTCCATCTTTTTCTTCTTGTCCTTTATGCCTTTACTCGATTATTTATCGTGACACAAAATTGCCAAGCACTCTTACTCCCACCGCCTTCCAAAACTCACCCAACTAAAAAACAAGTCTGATGCAAATTAGTAGATCAACATCTCTTAGTTACTAGCTTAGCATGTCCTCAATTGAGGGATCAAAACATGTCTACCTATGTTTGACCCTCTTACGCCATGTGTTCCCCTTCATGCCCGCACCAAGCTATTAAAGGTCCGCACAACCCATTCAACAAAACTAGCTTATAACAATCCAGTGCCTTGGATCACTCTTATGTAACTTAATATAAATAGATGCACACCCTAGCTTAGAGCAACCCAAAAGCATCCAGGATATCAACAACATTAACCAAGCGTAGTATATACATTAGCCATGAGTCCACTAAACCAGACCAACAACCTGCCCTACCAATTTTAGGCCAAAATGTGATCAAACCCAACAACCAGGCTGCAATCTGAATAACACAAGAATTGCAGATCCCATCTTCAAGGACATGAGGTCCTCGCCTTTGGTTAAATACATCACATACCACTACCATAATTTTAGGAAAATAAATCATTCGCCGGTCCTTCCAAACGGACCAAAACATTAAAAGCACCACAATCGTGCTTAAACCTAGATAGAGAGGCTTTCCGGATATTCTCCTTATTTCCTGCAGTATTTCATCCCATCATCAGATCAGAGTGAAACCTACATCAAATACCTACAGCAAATCCATACTAAACACCTAGAACTTTTCTCGACATAATCTTTAATTTGGAAATTTCAACTCAATCACTACACTTAGCAACCACAAAGAACATCCATAACCAAGCCTTCCCATTCGAGTAGCAATCACTAAAATTCAACCATGACCACTAACACCTGAATTGAATTGCCAATAACATAGAAGACGACACTAGTATTTTTTTTTTTTTATTGGTAGGATACACACACCCGGTTAGACTTGAAACTCCGACCTCACCCTCCACCTTGCTACAAAGGCGGAAAGTACCATTTCAACTAAAATGAGCAAAGAAGACACAGAAAATTATCTTGACAACATTATAAAATGTTGATATCCATGTTCATTTTATAAGGTGGTAGATATCTGAAGACAGTTCCACACTAGTGACATGCTTAAAAACAGGTGTACGTAAGTTAGTAAACATTCACGGGCTCAAAGATCAACGGAAACGCAGAGAAAGGTGTGCTTCAAAAGTTCAAAGACGCTGAGAATCCTCTTCAGCTCAACAGCTACTAGGGCCGAAACCAATGCTGACATTATTTCCAAGTCTTTTAGTTTGAGTCGTGTAGTCGTGTGTAATCCCCTATATAAAGGGTGATCAATAATAAAGGAAAATCATAAATTAATCACAAATCTTGTATTTGAAAAAGGTCTTAGTTCCCTTAAAATTTAAGGTTTAGATTTCCTAAGAACCTAACAATCTATCCCGTTCTTATCCCGTTACGTTTTGTGAAACCATTACGCAACATAATAGACATCTTAATTTCAAATCATCTGCTTTTTGTTCTAAACAAGTTTCAAGCCACATGAACATTCTTTGGAAAACAGATATAGACTTGGAATGCAAAGTCTCTTAGGCATGTTTTGGGACTTGTCCAAGTCGTTCTCTTTTTGTTTTTAGATCTGAAAATGACTTAACTTGGAAATGAGAATGAAAGCAAACAAATACAAAATAAAAAGAATATTCGTTACAACCAGAGTATGACAATAGAATATTATTTTTAAAGGTAACGTTTTCCATAGATAATAATACATTCAGGCTTTATTGTTAGCATTAAATTTGTATGGTGAAGGGGCTTGATTTTGTTGATGGCTTATACTCTCCACGGCCGCCCATGCTTTCAAACTCAGGCTCCTCTGTTCTTACGCCCAACCAAGAGCACCTTCAATGGCAACAACAATATCAGTTGCTGCTCTCTGCTATGATCTACCATGCGTTAAAGTATCAAAATGGGCTATTTCAATGGTAGAAATTAGTCTGACAAACTTAGTATTGCTGCACCTTCAAGACTAATTTCTAGCATTAGTATTGATCTGTTAAACTGTGCAGGAAAACAAAAATAAAGTCCGAAACAAGTTTAACTTTTATATCACAGTCATTTTTAACAGTCAGACAATTTTTTTTCTTCAAGCCGTTCAACAATTAAATCACCGCTATCAAATTGACAATTTCTTTTTCTTTTCTTTTTTTTTTTTAAAAAAAAATTTCAAGTATATAATCAACTCTTATATTTAAATTGTTCTTTTAAATTAATTCTTTATGAATATATATAATTTTTATTACATATTTTAATTGTATAAAATAAAGGACAGAAATTTCTTCCAACCCAGGTTGGAGGAAATTTCATTCAACCCACACTGATATATGACAAGTGTCATCTATCAATATTGGGTTCCTCAATGTTGAGAAACCCAACATTTTAAAAAATGTTTTTTAAAATATTTGGGTTCTTAGGTAGTAGGATGAGAGTTAATAACTATTGAGTTTTGAGAAACCCAATGTTAATAAATGACACTTGTCATCTATCCGTGTGGGTTGGATGAAATATCATCCAACCTAGGTTGGAGGAAATTATTGTCCTAAAATAAATAATTATACCTGACATATCTACTATGAGACTACATGTGTGGTGGTTCACACTGATAGTTCTTCTTTCGAACTTTTTGGGATTAGTCTTAGAGAAATGATTATTTTCCTTCTCTTACCCATTTTCATATAGAGAGATATACATATCTACTATGAGACTATATGTATAGTGGTCTCATAATTCAATGAAAGATTTGAACATTTCATATATTAAAATGTGCAAAAGATACGTAAGGATAGACGTGTAGTATTTCCCTTTAGGTTTATCTCCAAAGCTGTGGTGTTGGCAGAAGATCCATCTCATTGCAAGAACTATACAGGTGGTGGGAATTTTTTCTGACGGAGTCATGCGATGATTTACTGTTTCATCAAATAATTTATTGGGAATTTTGTTAATACAGAAGGTAAGCTTGCCGGAGTGGTTATCGGGCATGACTAGTAATCATGTGGGCTCTGCCCGCGCAGGTTCGAATCCTGCTGCTCACGCTTGTTATTTTTACTTTTATATTCAACTACAAGTTTTCAACCAATGCGGCCCATACGCTTGTTATTGTGCCATGACAACTTCCTTCTATTTTTCTCATTATTGTTTAGGTAGCAAATAGGCCCACCCTACCTAAAGTGCAAATCATTTAGCATGGCACAATCCTGCTGCTCACGCAGTCACGCTTGTTATTTTTACTTTTATATTCAACTACAAGTTTTCAACCAATGCAGCCAATACGCTTGTTATTGTGCCATGACAACTTCCTTCTATTTTTCTCATTATTATTTAGGTAGCGAATAGGCCCACCCTACCTAAAGTGCAAATCATTTAGCATTGTGCCATGACAACTTTAGTCCACTTCAACTTGATAGATGGCTAGTGGTCGAGTGAGGTCTTTGTTACCCTATTGGCTCGTGACTGAGCAAGGTGCCCAACGCATGGCGTGGGACTTAATCCTTGTCGGCTCGTGACCGAGTAGGGTGCCCAACACGAGCAAGGTCTTTATGCCTTACTGAGGTAGTTCCCCCAAGCAAGGTCTTTTGGTTCAATGAATCAGGTCAATAGGCAACAATAAACAATTTGAAGTGTTATTCAACGTGGAGAAATAAATGTGCATAAAATTAGATGTTGCCCTAACAGAACTCGGGCATATCATATCCGAATAGTGCTTACTGAAGAAGAATATATGACTTCAAGTAAAGGAAGTATCTCCACAAATTACCATAAATTATCAATATCCCCTGTATCAGTAAAAACACAAAAATAACTCCAATTGTTTTTTTTTTTTAATAAGACAAGGAAACCTAATATATTCAAAAAGAAAAAGAAAAACTAAAAAAGAAAAGAAAAGAAGAGGAATTGGTGATTGACTGATCGTCGAACCACTCCTAGGTGTTTGGGGCTGGCTCGAGGGTGGGGGTGACCGAGCCACCCCCGAGCATTTTTTAGGGTGGCTCAACTACCCTCATGAGTTTTTGTTGATGTGGATCTCAGCCACCCAATCAGTGTTTATAACTAAGAGAGAGAAAGAGAGATAATAAATCCCCCTTGATACATATAAGGATCCAATCTTTTAAATTTTAAACCCTCCCCATCCCCTACATAAAGCCCTTTTAGCATAACATAATCCACCAATCAATTTAATTTATATCCTTTTGCTAATAATATTTGATCTAATGTTATTTAACTATCATTTTAGCCCTCACAAATAATTACTTTACCACACTTATGACTTAATTATTATTACTTATTTCATTAACATTAACGTTAATAATCTATTTTATATTCCAATTCCTCTTAATACTAATTAATTAAATAATACTGTGCTATGATATTATTACCACACTAGAAATACATTACATTAAACTTTTTATTTTATTTTGATCCATAAATATTTACATCCGTTACCCTGTCATTCGTAATCATACTTAAAGCATAATTACCGCCCAAGCGAATGACAATGGAGACAGCACACAAAAGCAACTATGGGGCTTCAAATTGACAATAAATTGGCGTTATCTAATATCAGGAACATTCGTCGAGATCCTCCAGGACTTTATGCTCTTCCCTTAATCCAACATGGGAAGTGCTCTACGGGAATTGATGTCAGCTGCCTAGCGAACAATTAATGGACGTGTCAAATAAGCTATACTTGCGTTTTATTCGCAAATATCCAACTAACATCAACCTTAGTGTTTATAATGAGTGTAATTGTATAGATCTACAATTTTAGTAGCATCAAACAGAGTTATCTAAATGAGATATTCACCCTTTACATGCCTACACCCACCAAAGAGTATACCTTTTGGAAACTATTGAAGGAAAAATTAAAAAGAGGGATGATAAAACATACCCTCTAATTCACCTCACACACATTTGTAACTATTATATTCAACAGCGATGTAACATGATCTTTAACACACATGAGACAGTTGCTTAACAACGAGAGTTGAGGTTACTCAGGGCAATTCGTAATATGGTTGTTGTGTGCTAGCCCAAATACTAGAGAATCTGCCACCAATCCATTAACAGCCTTAAAGATTAATTTTGACCACACCCATTTGAATAAATGTGACACAATACGACTTTTTTGATAAAACAAGTTGTGATGTGAATGACCTGATCCGCAAACAACTCATTTAATAAACATGTCGTGTTGATTGACCTCAGATCTAAGATAGTGGGCAAAATGCAAAATCAGTCCACATGTGGTCCGGCTTTAATTACAGAAACTACAACTTCATTGGTATGATAATTAATAGTGAAAAACAATCTACACAACAGCAGATTATTATTAATGCGCAATAGACTTTAAAAATAGGACAGATTTAGTCCTACACACGTAACCATGTGAATCCGTTAACAACTATCCACCCTTTTGACGACCATTAGGCGGCTAATCAATTGCAAGGTACCAAAATATCACATAATCACAGTCATTCTCTAATAAAGATAGAGATATCTAAAATAGTTAAAAGTTTAGTAAGATACACTCCCCAGATACCCCCAAAAGCTCTCTCTAATACAAATAAAAATCACACACACACACAAAAACGGACATATAGCCCCGGAAAGCACCACCCTCGCTCACCTGCAAAGAAAGAAATGACAACAAGACCAGCCAAAAACCAAAAACACATATCTTATATTCCTGCGAGAGCTGCACAGTGTGAAATAGGCCCGCTGGAGACACACCATCCATTTCAAAAATAGGTCTGATCAGTCACCCACTCCTGGGGTGCGCTGCCGGCAACTACCCCACTAAGGGAAGGGTGAAAGCCAAAACTATTTATTTTAATATAACACTAGGCTATTATCGTAGCACCTTTGATACCATAATATATAACACTCCATATAATCCTAAATGATATAATATCTCAGAACAGCTAAACTATCCTGTTCGTTGCGTATTTCTTATCCTTCTATACATCTATTGCGATCTGCCTGTGACAACTTTCACAAAGATATACTGCTCAAGTGGATATTCGGGGCTTACCAATAACTCTTAAAGAGAGAAGAAAGTTATATGAAGAAAACTATAGGATATCAGCACAGGAGACATCTATTTTGTATTTTACGCACCGTTCACTTGAACCTACACCGACTTACTTCCATAATTTTAGGGCCAACCAGCCAACTCCTGACTGATTCACTTCTATATTTATGTTATGTCGCCAAAATGCTCCTCACTCAAAGCTCTATACCATTATAAACAGAGTCATGGATCGAGAAGGCAGAAGAGCAGAGAAGAGAGATTTTAGGAAAAAATAAAGTGAAATCATTCCTGTGGTTGGCCTAAAATTAATAAATAACTCCATGTGGGTATCAAGTATCAAAATCTCTTGTGGATACCAAAAAAATAAATTTATCCTTAAGAGTCAATTCGTTAAAATATTTGACAGATTCTATTATGTCACGTCAATATCCATAAAAATCACCCGACATATGTCATTTTTAATAAATATAAAAATTAAAACATATAAATTTATAAAACTAATATATAATAATATAATATTAAAATAAATAGTAAAAGCTTGCAACCACCCCCCCTTAGTGGGGTAGTTGCCGGCAGCCACCCCAGGAGTGGGTGCTTATGCAGCCACCTCCGCCACATCTGGGTGGTCTCGCGGGCCAACCGGGGAGGTTTGAGGTGGCGCGTGGCCTACTCCACATGGGCAGGGGTGGCTTTCGGGCCATCCTCCGCGCACCTTTTCTATTTTTTTGTTTTTTTTCTTAAAAAATTTTGTTTAGTTTTATAAATTTATATTTTAAATTTTTTATTAAAATGACACGTATCGTCGATTTTATTGGTATGAAGTGACACT
>FXXK01000777.1:140010-162382 GCA_900184695.1 Betula pendula | reverse complement strand
TTTTTTTTTTTTGTTTATGCGAGAGTATTTTGTCTTATTGAAAGTTTTTTAGGGTCTTTTTTTGTATTTTTAACTGGTTTAAGAGGACATCTGTCAATTTTTAGTAAGATTGGGAAGGACATCAAATAATATATATTTAGGAGGTGATATTGATATTTGATGATAGTTTGTGGGAGCATGTGATCTTTTTCGAAATAATAAAAGGAGTTATGGTCGATAATTGCTGCAGCACATTCGATTTTATTTTATTCTTGTTTAATTGCAAGATTTCTCCAACGAAAACCAAAATAAGTTGTCCAACAGCTGGTTTTCCAGAAAAGTCCAATAATTGAGGAAGGAATGTAAAATGAGAGAATAGACAGAATTATGCAAAAGAAATGAACCCTGCACTTTTTGCTTTTAGTTTCAAAATTGGGCAGGATTTATCACTAAAGCGCTTTTTGGTTGTTTCTGCATCATGTTTGTAATAGTATTATCATAAAAGAAGTGGGGAAAATTTATTAATTACCTAAATATGATGGTGTTATAATTAGACGACAATTTTTACTAACATGTGAATTCGACATGAAAATTATTGGATTAGAGTTTCGTATATGGGTTCAAGTTCAATTTAGGTTGAGCTGAATTAATTTGGTTTCATAAACAGGTCAAGTCTCCGGCCAATCCGCTTAATTTAAACCATGGATGAGTCGTTTGGACCTGAATAATTATAAAATCATATTTTTTTTAACCCTAATCGCAAAAAATTCACTCACTTTCTTTCAGTCTTTCTTAGAGTCCTCCCAAAGAATTTATGTCCTGAATACTTGATTTAATTTTATTTATAAGTGCTATAGTTATTCATTTATTTGAGTTAATTCTTTAGGAAAAAATAAAGTGAAATCATTCCTGTGTTGGCCTAAAATTAATAAATAACTCCATGTGGGGTATCAAAGTATCAAAATCTCTTGTGGTATACCAAAAAAATATATTTAACCTTAAGAGTCAAATTCGTTAAAATATTTGACAGATTCTATTATGTCACGTCAATACCATATAAATCACCGACATAATGTCATTTTTAATAAAATATAAAATTAAAACATATAAATATAAAACTAATATATATATAATAATTATTAAAATAAATCGTAAAAGCTTGCAACCACCCCCCTTAAGTGGGGTAGTTGCCGGCAGCCACCCCAGGAGTGGGTGTGCTTTGCATGCCACCTCCGCCACTCTGGGGTGGTCTCGCGGGCCACACCGGAGAGTTTGAGGTGGCGCGTGCCTACTCCACATGGGCAGGGGTGCTTTCGGGCCCATCCTCCGCCCAACCTTTCATATCTTTTTGTTTTTTTTTTTAAAAATTTTGTTTAGTTTTATAAATTTATATATTTAAATTTTTTATTAAGAATGACACGTATCGTCGATTATTATTGGTATGGAGTGACACTTAACGGATGTTCAAATATTTTACGAATTTGATCTAGGGACTAAATTGTTTTTTTGGTATACCATAAAGACCTTTGAGTTCACCTTAATACACATGGAGTGATTTGTAATTAAAGCGGCCCACATGGACTGATTTTGCATTTTGCCCTATCTAGATCCTGATCAACCAAACACGACTGTTTCATTAAATGAGTGTGCGGATCAGGTCAATTCAACACAACTTGTTTACAAAAGTCGTATTGTGTCACCCATTTATTTAATGGGTCGTGTCAAATTAATCCTTAAGCTTTAATGGATTGGTGGGATTGATTGGGCCAACACACCAACCCGAATTGCAGTACTCCTACTTCTAAGCATTCGGGAAGATCTATCATTGGTTATTGTGGTTAATAATATATACCATCTTATTTTTCCGATCCCAAGTCACTTGATAAAATAATATCTCTCTCTTCTTCATAAATTTCCTCTGTTTGAATGCACAATTTGCTTCATATATAAACACATGTATATGGTACTCCATAGAGCCACTTCCAGTTTACCAAACAAGTCTCTGGAGTATTCTGATGTTCATTGTAACCCCAATCAAAATAATAAAGCAATTATATTGGCTTATATTACCCTTAAGCAATTCGAATTAAATAAGTATAAAATAAATTAATTAATAATGATTCTATGTGGTGGTAATAAAGTATACACATTATTATTTAAATAATTATATTAAAGAGAATTTGAATAAAATATATTAAGTTAATGTTAATGAATAATAATAATAATGGAAGTCATAGTGTGGTAAATAATTAATTTGTGAGGTAAAATGATAGTTAAATTAAACATTCAGATTCAAATATTAATTACAGATATAATAATATATGGTTGGATTATGTTATAATTTATGAGATGAGGGTTTAAAATTAAAAGAAATTTATCAATGTCAGCGTGTCTAATTGTTATTTGGGGCATGGGGGCATATCTTATTCAGGATCCTTAAGGGAAAGATAAGACAAGGAAAAGAAAAAGAATTGGGCCAAGCCCTTGCCTACCACACGTGCAGGCCCCCCCGCCCCTTTTCTTTTTTTCCTTTTCTTTTTTCTCCCCTGCTTGTCTCACGGACACTCCCCTCGCCCTCTTTCTTTTCCTTTCCTCCTTCGTTTTCTTTTCTTCCGTTTCCTTCTCTTCTCCCCTGTTTGTTTCGTTCATGCTTGTCAGAATTGAAGAGAGCAGATGATGCCCCGAGAGAGAGAGATGCAGGATTGAAGGAGAAGAGCCGAAGGTGGGTTTGAGACCGTCAAAAGAGGGAAACAAGATGGTTCCGGCCAATGGATCTTTGCAAGGTAAACCTCTATAGCCTTTTCTCCCAATCAACTTTTTCGCTGTTACCCAAACACACAACACACATTGATTAAATAGAGATCCGATCATCATGATTGCCATGATTTTGCTAGGGTCGAAATTTAAGGGTGTTCATATTGGGGATTTGATAAATACCCGATCGGGTTGTTTGCTGAGCGTAATATCTCTAGCTTCCCCTTTTTGTTTTGTTCACAAACTTGATTTATAGCACCGAAATTATGTTTTATTGTGTGGGTTTTGGTTAGAGTTTGAATCTTGGAATGTTGAAATAGAGAATGGGTTGATGGTGGCTTGCCGTGAAGATTGTGCTTTTGATTTAGATGTATTTTGGTTGATTGTTATGGGATTATCAATTGTTATAAATGTAGATTGAAAGATAGCTCTTGATTTAATGCAGAATGAAGATTGCATTTGTTTATTATTGATGTTCCATGGAAGGGTTTCTATGGAATGAAGTTTTTAAGATTATCTCTAGCAAGACGCAAATGGGTATTATGAATCGGTGAAATGTCTTGGATATCTTGTTTATTCCAGGGGATGTTCATTGGTTTAGATTATGTTTGGCTTGGGTTATGGCTGAACGGTTTAGGAAATGGAGAAGAAATGACATTTGTGAAAGGAAAGGAAAGTTAATGTAATTAATAAGTATAAAGAGTTTATTAAGATAAGTTAATAAGAAATCTGTTTAATATGTAAATAGTTATGTAATACATATGAGACTTTGAGAGTTCAGATCTCTAATCTCACTTAAACTATAATAAATTATTTGTGATATAAGTTATGAGATTATAGTTTAATCAAGCGGGTAAGATAACCATTAAATCGATTTTTTTTTTTTTTTTTTTTTAATTTTTTTTTTTTTTTTTTTTTTTTTTTTTTTTTTTTTTTTTTTTTTTTTTTTTTTTTTTTTTTTTTTTTTAATCCTTAAGTCTTATAATACGAGAAAGACTTGGGTGTGTAGTTAATCATAATGTTTGGTATTAAAAGAAAGGTTTAAAGTTAATAAGTCTTAACATAGTGACTATGAAGTCAAAATGAAATATGTATAAAAGAATACAAGATGGATATATTCTAATATAAGACCCAAATTAAACAGTGTGATAAAGATAAACTAGATAAGATATAGTAAGTAATGAATGAAAGATAATAATTAATCTATAGTGATAAGTAAAAGTGACAATGATAATGAATAGATTAACGTATATAAAGATAAATTAGTTATCCATTTGCAATGAATAAGTTAATAATAGAATTAGTTAATAAGCTAATGGCAAAGTACTATATGTTTAACTTAACCAAATGATAATTATTAATATAAATATAATTGTTAGAATGAAAATGTCAATTGGATAAATAATATGTTTTCCAAATAGCCTTAGTCGATAAATATAAAATATCAAATATTATATAAAATATACTAAATTGGTTTTGAATCCAATCAGAATTATATACAATGATTTGCACTATTCATAAACAATATAAGTGGTTAAGTGCACTTTGAGTTGTTGCTTAACCTAGCGTGTATATATTATATTATCAATCGTGGCACCCACACACACTCACCTTTGTATATCCTTAAATATAATGTTTATCACACATTGATCAAATAAATGATGCACACTCTCTCTCACACTCATCGCTAACTCTCCACTTCAGAGTAATCTTTAAATGATGTACTCGGCATACATGAGTAGCGGTGTTTAGCTAGTTTTTAAGAAAGTTAGAAATGCGACGTGAGAGCACGCGGGTAGCTTTTTGTTGTAATCGGGTTTAGAGTTTGGTATCTAATCGGTCTAATGAATGGCGGTTGAATTGCCGGGCCTCATAATCATGCGGAATTGGAGGCTTAGGGCTAAATGTAGTCCTCCAATGTTGTTTGTATGCGATAGTTTGGATTCGAGAAAGATTCAAAAAGCAAATGAGTGTGAAGCTTCTTGAGATATCAAGCATCAAAGCCGGAAAAGGTAAGCTCACTTTTCATTCGAGAGTGCTCACCTTAAAATGTTTATGCCTCTTCTTGCTCTCTCTTCTCTCAATGTTTAGCACGCCACTGTAGTATTGCTAAACAAAATAAAATATTTCTTATGAGATTTTCGGAAAGCTCTCTAACCGTTTTAACGCCCGCCACTCGCATCGCTCACCTCTCGCTCGCCCATAATAATCTCTCGTGCTTTTGACTAATCTTTCTTCGAAGATTTATGTTATTTGATGAGTGATGGATGATGAGTTTGATGATTTATTGTGATTTTATGAACTATGGCGGATATGTATATTGATATGTTTGAGTTTTTATGAATATTTGAATTTTGCTATTGGTGATTTGAGCAATATGATTTGTATGGGCAAAGATGAATTATTTGATAAGTTTCATGATGTTGTATTGGGATTGTATTGAGGAAATGAATATGAAATTATGTTTTTACATGATTTTACGAGCATGTGATAAAAGAGTTTAAAGCCTTGATCACGAGGTGATATCGTGTGTACAAGCTGGATCACGAGGGTAGATAATCGTGTGTAAAAGCCTTGGATTCACACGAGGGTGAATAATCGTGTGTACAAAGCCTTGATCACGGGGTGAATCCGGTGTACTAGACCATTGATCACGGGTAATACGTGTGTATTGGTTTGAATTAGCATGTTATAGATGAGTTTATGTGATTTTATATGATGTTTATGTTTTATTGAATCAATAGACCGTATTAAGTATGCATATGATGTTTCATGGCAAGCCCATATGTATTCGTACGGCTAGTGCATAATGATATTTATGTTATTATTGCTTAGATATGCTTTAATATACTTGGTTTTTACCCATAGGGGAAAGGGAATACTTGTATATGGAGTGTAACTGAGTTTATATGATATATTTATAACATAGTTGGAGTGCGTAAGATGCTAGTTAACAGGCGGAGACTGGAAACGTAGCACGTATACCGCTATTATACTATTTCTGATGTTTTATGAACCCATGTGTTGACTTCATCAGCTGCTCCATATTTCAAAATAAATGACATACCTTTAGTAAGCTGTTTATTGTAAACTCGATGTAACTACCCCACACTTCGGTTCTTTACGAACTCAGTGGACTTTTTTATCATTGCATCTGTTGAATCCGTCCATTTTCCTTTCCGCTATGTAATCAATGATAATCTCTATGGTTACATAGATATTGGTGGCAGGTACTGAGAGTTTAGACGACGGGATGATCCCATTAGTTACTACCTGGCTATTACGAACTGACGTCGCTGGGACATGTTATATTTTGTATAGACTATTTACTTTATCTATTCTTTTGTTGTTGTGATGATTGTATCACACTGTATTTTGTATATATGGCTAGTGTCGCCTGTGACACCAGTGTCATAGGCCTTCTTTTGTATATTCACATTGTTTAATCTTTAATCATTTAGAATTGATTGCAGCTCTATATGTTTTGAATTACTCCCCTTTGAATATATGCTTCCGCTAGTTTATATTTTTTGATGTGATATATGACTTGTGTGATGTTAATAGGTGTATTCTCATGATACGTTGTGAGATATCATGTATAGTAGTGTTTTCCTTCACCCTGTGGCGATAGATCACGGTTCATGGTTAGTATATTTTTTTTTAAAAAAATATTAAATGTAATTGGATCGGGTCGTCATATTCATGATACTGAAACAGCCTTCAAAAGTGCATGGTAAGAGTTTGTGATAATATCAGTTTAGTTAACTGCTACAACATTAATTGAAATTAAAGTTCTTAAATTCCAATTTTTTTTCTCAATTATAATACAAATTAATCTGGGAAGTAGTCGAACTTAACGGAATGTGTCAAATATTTTAACGGAATTTGACTCTAGGGACTAAATTGTTTTTTTGGTATACCATAAAGACCTTTGAGTTCACTTTAATACCACATGGAGTGATTTGTAATTAAAGCCGGCCACATGGACTGATTTTGCATTTTGCCCTATCTTAGATCTGAGTCAATCCAACACGACATGTTTATTAAATGAGTTGTGCGGATCAGGTCAATTCAACACAACTTGTTTATCAAAAAAGTCGTATTGTGTCACCCATTTATTTAAATGGGTCGTGTCAAAATTAATCCTTAAGGCTTTAATGGATTGGTGGATTGATTGGGCCAACACACCAACCCGAATTGCCAGTACTCCTACTTCTAAGCATTCGGGAAGATCTATCATTGGTTTATTTGTGGTTAATAATATATACACCTCTTTTTTCCCGATCCCAAGTCACTTGATAAATAATATCTCTTAAAACTCTGTTTGATGCACAATTTGCTTCATATATAACACATGTATATAGTACTCCATAGAGCACTTCCCAGTTTACCAAACAAGTCTGGAGTAATTCTGATGTTCATTGTAACGCCCATAAAATAATTAAGCAATTTATTGCTTATAACCCTTAAGCAATTCGAATTAATACAGTATAAATAATATTAATTAATAATGATTCTAGTGTGGTAATAATATATAACAATATTATTTAATAATTATATTAAGAGAATTTGAATAAAAATATATTAAGTTAATGTTAATGAAATAATAATAATAATAAGTCATAGTGTGGTAAATAATTATTTGTGAGGGTAAAATGATAGTTAAATTAAACATTAGATCAAATATTAATTAGCAAAGGATATAATTAATATATGGTGGATTATGTTATAATTTATGTAAGATGAGGGTTTAAAATTAAAAGAAATTTATCCAATGTCACGTGTCTAATTGTTATTGGGCATGGGGGATATCTTATTCAGATCCTTAGCAAAGATAAGACAAGAAAAGAAAAAGAATTGGGCAAAGCCCTTGCCTACCCCACGTGCAGCCCCCCGCCCCTTTTCTTTTTTTCCTTTTCTTTTTTCTCCCCTGCTTGTCTCACGGACACTCCCCTCGCCCTCTTCTTTTCCTTTTCTTCCCCGTTTCCTTCTCTTCTCCCTGTTTGTTCGTTCATGCTGTCCGAGATTGAGAGAGAGAGATGATGCCGAGAGAGAGAGATGCAGAGATTGAAGGAGAGACCGAGAGTGGGTTGAGACCGTAAAGAAGGAGAAAAAGATGGGTTTCCGGCCATGGATCTTTGCAAGGTAAAATCTATAGCCTTTTCTCCATATTTTCGTGTTACCCATTGATTATAGAGCATGAAAATCATATGGATTGCAATGATTTTGCTAGGGTCCGAAATTTAGGGTGTTCATTTGGGGATTTTGATAAATAGCCGAATGGGTTGTTGTGAGGTAATATCTCTAGCTTCCCTTTTTGTTTTTGTTCTACCCATTGATTATATAGCACGAAAATTATGTTTATTGTTTGGGTTTTGGTTAGAGTTTGATCTTGGATGTTGAAATAGAGAATGGGTTTTGATGGTGCTTAGCCGTGAGATTGTGCTTTTGATTTAGATGTATTTTGGTTGATTGTTATGGGATTATCAATTGTTAATAAAATTGTAGAGTTGAAGATAGGCTCTTGATTTATGGCTAGAATGAAGATTGCCATTTGTTATTATTGATGTTCCATGGAATGGGTTTCTATGGAAATGAAGTTTTTAGATATTCTTCTAGCAAGACCAAATGGGTATTATGAATAGGTGAATGTCCTTGATTCTTGTTTATTCCAGGGGATGTTCATTGGTTAGCATTATGTTTGGCTTGGTTTATGGGCTGAACGGTTTAGGAAAATGGAGAAGAAATGACATTTGTGAAAGAAAGGAAAGTAATGCTAATTAATAAGTATAAAGAGTTTATTAAGATAAGTTTAATAAAGAATCTGTTTAATATGTAAATAGTTAATGTAATACAAATATGAGACTTTGAGAGTTCAAGACTCTCTATCTCACTTAAACTAATAAATAAATTATTTGTGATAATAGAGTATGAGATTATAGTTTAATCCAAGCGGGTAAATAACCCATTAAATCCTTAAAGTCTTATAATCGAAAAGACTTGGGTGTGTAGTTAATCATAGAGTTGGTATTAAAAGAAAGGTTAAAAGTTAATAAGTCTTAACCATAGTGAGCTATGAGTCAAAATGAAATATGTATAAAAGAAATACAAGATAGATATATTCTAATATAAGAAACAAATTAAAAGTAAGTAGATAAAGATAAACTATGATAAAGATATAAAGTAGAGTAATGAATGAAAGATAATATTAATCTATAGTGATAAGTAATAAGTGACAATGATAATGAAATAGATTACGTATATAAGATAAATAAGTATAATCCATTTGCAATGATAAGTTAATAATAGAATTAGTTAATAAGCTAATGGGCAAAGTTACCTATATGTTTAACTAACCAAATGATAATGTATTAAATATAATTGTTAAAGATGAAAATGTCATTGGATAATAATAATATGTTTCCAAATAGCCTTAGTCGATAAATATAAATTATCAATATTATATAAATACATAAATTGGTTTTGAATCCAATCAGAATTATAATAAATGATTAATGCACTTATTCATAAACAATATAAGTGGTTAAGTGCACTTTTGAGTTGTGCTTAACCTAGCGTGTATATATATATATACTATGTGACCAAACATACTTTGTTATCTTAAATTAATAATGTAATAAATTGATAATACAAATGATGAATTCCTTAAGTATGTAATTAATTAGAGTAAATCTTTAATGTGTAACTCGCATATGAGTAGCGGTGTTTAGCTAGTTTTAAGAAAGTTAGAAATGCGACGTGAGAGCACGCGGGTAGCTTTATGTGTAATGGGATTTAGAGTTTGGTAGTCTAATCGGATCTAATGATGCGGTTGATTGCAGGCTCATAATATGGGATTGGAGGCTTAGGGCTAAATCTAGTCCTCCAATGTGTTGTATGCGATAGTTGGATCGAGAAAGATTCCAAGAAAGCAAATGAGTGTGAGTTCTTGAGATTATCAAAGCATCAAGCGGAAAAGGTAAGTATTTATACTTACTGAGAGTGATACACACCTTAAAATGTTTTATGTTTTGTTTTCAATGTTTAGCAGATGTAGTACTTGCTAAACAAAATAAATATTTTTATGAGATTTTGGAAGAAACAATTTAAGGTTTTAAAAGACGAACTGATGATATCCTGTGACAATATATAGTTTGTGCTTTTGACTATCTTCTTGAGATTTATGATTATTTGATGAGTGATTGATGATGAGTTTTGATGATTTATTGTGATTTATGACTATGGCGGATATGTATATTGATATGTTGAGTTTTTATGATATTTGATTTGCTATTGGTATTTGAGAAATGATGTATGGCAAGATGATTAATTTGAATAAGTTTCATGATGTTGTATTGGGATTTGTATTGAGAAATGAATATGAAAATTATGTTTACATGATTTTACGAGCATGTGATAAAAGAGTTTAAAAAGCCTTGATCACGAGGGTGATATCGTGTGTACCAAGCCTTGATCACGAGGGTGATATCGTGTGTAAAAAGCCTTGATCACGAGGGTGATATCGTGTGTACAAAGCCTTGATCACGGGGGTGAATCCGCGTGTACTAGACCTTGATCACGGGGGTAATACCGTGTGTATTGGATTTGAATTAGCATGTTTTATATGATGAGTTTTATGTGATGTTTTATATGATGATTTATGTTTTATTGATCATAGACGTATTAGTATGCATATGATGTTTCATGGACAAGCACATATGTATATTCGTACGGCTAGTTGCATATGATATTTATGTTTTATTGCTTAGATATGCTTATATACTTGAGTTTTTACCCATAGGGGAAGGAATACTTGTATATGAGTGTAACTGAGTTATATGATATATTTATAACATAGTTGAGTGCGTATGTATGCTAGTACAGGCGGGAGACTGGAACGTACACGTATGTACCCAGCTATTATACTATTTCTGATGTTTTATGAACACATGTGTTGACTTCATCAGCTGCTCATATTTCAAAATAAATGACATACCTTTAGTAGCTGTTATTGTAAACTCATGTAACTAACACTTCGGTTCTTTACGAAAACTCAGTGGACTTTTATCCATTGCATCTGTTGACTCACTCATTTTCCTTTCCGCCTATGTAATCATGGATAATCTCTATGGTTACATAGATATTGGTGCAGGTACTGAGAGTTTAGACGATGATCCCATAGCTTACTACCTCGGCTATTACGACTGACGTCGTGGGACATGTATATTTTGTATAGACTCTTACTTAGTCTATTCTTTTGTTGTTGTGATGATGTATTCACAACTGTATTTTGTATATATGGCTAGTGTCGCATGTGACACCAGTGTATAGCCATTCTTTTGTATATTCACATTGTAAATCTTAATCATTAGAATTTGTATTGTCAGCTCTATATGTTTTGATTACTCCCTTTGAATATAAATGCTTCCGCTCAGTTTATATTTGATGTGATATATGACTGTGATGTAATAGGTGTATTCTCATGATACGTTGTGAGATACATGTATAGTAAGTGTTTTCTATCACCCTGTGGCGATAGATCCGGTTCATGGTTACTGTATATTTTTTTTTAAAAAAATAATTACAATGTAATTATGGATCGGGTCGTCATATTCATGATACTGAAACAGCCTCAAAAGTGCATGGTAAGAGTTTGTGATAATCATCAGTTTAGTAAAACTGCTACAACATAATGAAATTAAAGTTCTTAAATTCCAATTTTTTTTTTCTCATTTAATACAAATTAGACTCTGGAAAGTAGTCAGACATGAAAAGGAGGTTCAAATCATGACAGTGTAAAGAACAAAATTGAATATTAGTATGACTATAATTCTAACATAAAATTCTCTCCTTTTATTTTATTTTGATAGGTAGAGTACGTAAATTATTGAAACGAAATTCAAATAACAATATTCTTTCAGTTGATTAGGAGTATATATAATATCACAAAAAAATTAAGGGTGCACATGGTTTTTAAGTAACGCAAACCATGACATATTACTTATCTAGTTATCTACCATTAATTATTAAAGAGTTTGAGATTACCATCCTCAGTCCTGCAATGAAATGGACCCCATATCCATTTAATAATAATGCATCTAAATAATAATCAACAATATTATCGACAACTTAAGTAAGTTGGGTTCTCATGCATGCACATGAGGTCTATAATTCTATATTTCTATTTGAGGAAAGGAAATTTTTGTAGTTGCTCTTCAATCCTAGTTTGGGTGCTTGCTTTATTGCTTACACCTATAATGCACACACTTAAACTTTTTCCTCTTTTGGAAGATAGATAGAAAGACAACTCTTTCCTATTTTGGAATATAAAGTGATCCCAACATGAATATCACTCACCTTTCCTCACGTGAACCAAGACCATTATTATTGGAGAGCTTTTTTTTTTGTTTTCGGTTATTCCATGGTATGTTCATTGGGGAACTGGAGTCTGCCACAAAGAGAATGATGACAAAATAATGTTCATGAATAATAAAGACAAAGAACAAGAATGAGAAACGGGGATTTTTATTTTTATTTCGGACCACTGTTGCAGTCCTAAAGAAGTTCCCCATGTTTTCTCAAGAAGTTCTACCATCATCTTAGTCATACGACAAAATACTGAAGCGAGCACTACCATCATTTTTGTTGGGAAATAGAAGTAGGCTTCGGGCCCAAAATTAAAGCCCTAAAACTAGAGATGGCCCAAGGCCCATAAAGATCTTTTTAGATCCGGCCATCAGTAAAGGCTTACGGGTATGGATTGGATCGCTTAGGCTAAACCGACAGGTCCCATCTTCGACACGACACACTAGACTTGAGAAGTGTGAGCCAAAAACTCAAACCACAAGTTACCTTGAAGTCGTGGTCTTCGAAAAAATACATGCTCCAGAAGAGACGTGCATTTAATGAAGATACTTTCGTGCCATGTCCCAAAAGCCATGCTGTGGTGTTCCACCCGATCCTAAAAGGGTGCGGAGGCTGCCAAAATGAGGTTTTAAACCACGTTTTGATAAGATCCAGACATAAAACTCATATTGATGTGATAAACATCAAGTATGGTATAAAGGTTATCTTTGAAGTGACTGTTAAAATATATGGAGTCCGTTCAAGGATAAACGGCCCACGTTGTTATTGACAAAAGAGAGAGACCCTAGGAATTCGCCAAGACATTACCAATCCCCAGCAAAGAAGATAAAATAAAAAGAGAAGATACTACGAGAGAAAGGCAATGAAAAAAATTCACTAAGTGCTTTTAGTTAAGATTTCCTTAGACAGATCATTTTCCATATCTAATTTAAACATCGGAGCTATTTCATGCCGGCCCGCTCCAACAAATTCTGAATTTATCTTTATTTCTATTTTAGGATCTACAGTCCTAGACCGAAAACTGTTCCAACAATTTTATAATCAACTACCGTACATTCCAGTAATAAGTGATAAAAAAGAAAAAAAAAGTTTCAATAATAGGAATGCAAGGAGGTCATCACATATCTCACGGTGGATTGCCTACCAAACAAGAAGCAGAGGAAAAAAACCTAAAGAAATCGAACTACAGAAATCAACATTCGAAATTTCTGTTAGGTTCACAGACCCACAATGTTTATTTAGTTGCTCAAAAAAAGAGCAATGCTGATTTAGAAGTCACGGGCGATAAAGTTAAAATTCATAGGAAATATTGAATTTAATTAATATTTTAATAAAAATAAAAATTTAGAATTGTGAAAAAAAATAAGCAATCAAAATTAGAATATTCTTTCTCCTCCTCACAAGATATGTTTACGTAGCTTAAGAAGTTAGAAGTTAGACTTTAGGGACAACTTAAAAAAACCTCTGAACTTTAGTGCGTTTTGAAATGAGCATAATTGAGCTTGGTTCCTACCGGCATCATCAAATTCCAATTTAATGGACCCACGGCCATCAAATAGAGAGGAAATTAGTGACTCCAGTACTGACACGCTAAATGGCAACCATTTAGTGGTGCGCGCGCTTGGTCTAGCTATATTATGAAGAAAATACGATGTGTGAATGGATTGATTCTTGATGTACGACCACCACTTCTACATGAATATGTGTGAAAGAGATGCATACCCACCACAGCTCCGAAAATGTCAAGGAAAATGGTACTGAGAATGTGCATACTAGAAAACTGTGTAACAGTTTTTGGTCTATCAAGCCTTTTCATCACTGATCCTTCAGCAAACCAATATCACCCCCACAGCTAAAGTCATGTCAGTTTTGCTTAAAACCCCATTCAGGGTCTTGTTATACATCATCATATTGATCTCTATTAGCTATGTTGCTTCTTCCTCGGTGACTCGAAGAACAGAGCAAGCAGAGGCTCTTCTGAGATGGAAAGACAGTCTGGAGAATTCAACTCAAATCCTCCTCCCTTCCTGGACCCTTCTTCCTAATTCCCAAAATAACCCCTGCAAGTGGGTTGGAATCACATGCAATGAGTCTGCATCTAGTGTCACGCATATAAACATCACAAGTAGTGGTTTGAGAGGTACGCTTCAATCTCTCAACTTCTCATCCTTCCCCGACCTTGTCAGCCTCCAGCTTTCTAACAACTCTTTTTATGGAACCATTCCACCCCATATCAGTAATCTTTCCAAGCTCACTCACCTAGACTTGAGCCTTAATGGTCTCTCTGGAAATATTCCATCTGAGATTTGTCTGCTGATGAGTCTTAAACACCTTAATTTGGATAAGAATGAGATAAATGGATCTATGCCTCAGGAAATGGGAAATCTTAATTCTCTAATGGAGCTAGATTTGGGAAAAAACAATCTCGTGGGTTCAATCCCTGCTTCTATAGGAAACTTGACAAAGCTCCTAGTTTTGACTCTGGCTGATAATAATCTGTCTGGCCGCATTCCTCCGGAAGTAGGCAATTTGACGAAGCTCACACGGTTGGATCTGGGTGTCAATCAATTTTCTGGCCTCATCCCTCCAGTACTAGGAAACTTGAACAACCTCACAGATTTGTTCGTGTGTGTGAATCATTTATCTGGCCACATCCCCCGAGAAATAGGAAAACTCACAGCCCTTGCTAACTTAATTTTGTTTATGAACAAACTCAGTGGCTCCACTCCTACAGAATTGTATAATCTTACATCTTTGGTAGGTTTTCTAGTGGCTGATAACATGTTGTCTGGCTATTTACCACAAAATATATGCGCCAATGGGGCACTAGAACAATTGGCTGCACAAGAAAACAACTTCTCCGGTCCTATTCCAAAGAGTTTAAGAAACTGTACCAACTTAGTCAGAGTTCAGCTGCATAGAAATCAGCTTGAAGGGAATATATCGAAAGATTTCGGCATATATCCCAGACTGAAATACATCAATCTGAGCTTTAACAAGCTCTATGGCGAGCTTTCGAACAATTGGGGACAATGCAAAAGCCTAACAAGCCTGAAGATCTCAAACAATAGAATTTCAGGTACAATACCAGATGATCTTGGTAAAGCAAATAAACTACAATTGCTTGACCTGTCCGGAAATCACCTAGTAGGAAACATTCCAAAGGAATTGGGGGCCTTGACTTTATTATTCCTTCTTAAACTGAATAATAACAAACTTTCAGGCAATATTCCCACGGAAGTTGGAAAGCTCTCCAGTCTTGATCAACTTAACTTAGCAGCAAACAATCTAAGCGGGTCAGTTCCCAAACAATTAGCAGAGTGCTCAAAACTCTCAGATTTGAATTTGAGCATGAACAGGTTTTGGGGAAGCGTCACCCCCCAGATTGCCAATATACGCAGTCTCCAAAATCTTGATCTTAGCCACAATTTGCTCGGAGGAAAGCTTCCAATGGAGCTCGGATATTTACACTACTTGGTATTGTTAAACCTGTCCCACAACTCTCTGTCTGCCTCAATCCCATCCACTTTTAGTGAAATGTTAAGCTTGACATCCGTGGACATATCAGACAATCAATTGGATGGTCCTCTTCCTAACAACAAAGCTTTCATCAGGGCGCAAATAGCAGCATTAGAACATAACAGAGGTTTGTGTGGCAACAACACCGGTTTGAAGCCTTGCCCTTCATTGTTTAGCAAAAGACCTGGTGGAAAGATAAGCCTCGAAGCTCGCGATTTTGATCACAGTCTCTCTCTTGGGCACCCTATTTCTTTTATATATCATTGCAGGAATATACTGTTTTCGTTTCAAAAAAGTGAGAAAGACAGATGAGCCAGGGGATGCAGAGAATGAAAATCTGTTTGCAGCATGGAGCTATGATGGGAAAATAGCACATCAAATCATTGTTGAAGCGACGGAGGAATTCAACTCGAGATATAGCATTGGAGAGGGAGGATGTGGAAGAGTTTATAGTGCTGAGCTGCCAACCGGTCAAGTTGTTGCTGTGAAGAAACTTCACCAATCAGAGGATGGCATAGTGGCTAACCTCAAAGCCTTTACCAGTGAGATTACTGCTTTAACAGAAGTAAGACACCGGCATATTGTGAAGCTTTACGGCTTTTGTTCACATGCAAGATACTCGTATTTGGTGTATGAGTTCTTGGAAGGGGGAAGCTTGAGAAAGATATTAAGCAATGAGGTCAAGGCAATGGAATTGGAGTGGATTAAGAGGGTGAATATTGTAAGGGGAGTTGCCAGAGCTTTATCCTACATGCACCACGATTGCTCGCCTCCTATTATTCATCGAGACATATCAAGCAATAACATACTGCTTGATTTGGAATATGAAGCTCACGTCTCTGACTTCGGCACAGCAAGGATTTTAAAGCCAAACTCATCCAATTGCACATCATATGCAGGCACTCTCGGGTATTCGGCTCCAGGTATGCTTTCATATGGTAATGGCTAATAATTTAAGGACAGAAATTTCTTACAAATTGAATTTCAAAAAATTCCTACAAATCAATCTTTAAAAGTGATATGTGTTCTTTAAACATGTGAAAAACACATGCTTTCTTATTAATGTTATTAAAAGAACATATGAAAAGTACATGTTATTAAAAAAAAAAGCATGTGCTTCTTATATACTAAGGACACATGTTATTTTTAATGTCATTTTTAAATACTGATTTGTAGGAATTTTCTACAAACCAGTTTGTAGGAAATTTCTGTCCATAATTTAATGTCCTACATAACATGGCACATATGAAAATTTATTAGACTCCTAATGTTATAAGGTTATTTAATGTTAATCCTATTAAATTGGGAAAATGATCATCTCTATTGCAAATAAAATGGAGAGGATCCTGGTCCATTAAATTGTTGGTTAATTAAGAGAGGTGGTTTCCATATGAATTAACTCTTCTTTGATGGGAAGTTGAGTTATAAATGAATAAAGAAAATTGGTCCTCTTTCTACCTTATAAATTTACGCAATTTCCATCACCTTTGTGTATCTCAAGAGGGTCAAGTGAGAGAAACAATTTTCTGAATCAGGATCTCCTACAGTTTTAAAGAAATTGTAAATTCTCAAATGATGTGAATTTATATCGTTTTTTTTTTTTTTTTTTGCATTGAACGGTTTGAAAAATGTTATCTAATAAAAATGTGACATTTTACTAATGAAAATTGAGTATATTTTCATCAAGTTCTTGCATTTGATATCGTAAAAAGCTTTGAACACAAAACTGCCTTTAATTTACCTAAGAAGAAGTGTCTCTTCAAAAGTGAAGAAAAAACATTTTAAAATGATTTTTTTTTTTGTTGTCTCGGTAACATACCACATTTTTAATATGTAGCATTTTTAAAGTTATTCGATGCTAAAAACGACCTGATCCCAATTTTCTAATGTTTGGGCTTTCAGAAGGTTTCATTACTATTGATTCTGGTATGTTTGTTTTATTAATTTATTGTGAAAATCATGATAATTAAAATCTTGGAATAATGGAATGTTATGTAGATTTATATTACAATGAGTCCTCGCCACCCACTCACCCCCATACCATGTCTTCTTTTTGCAGAGCTTGCTTACACAACGGAAGTGAATGAGAAGTGCGATGTTTACAGCTTTGGGATGGTAGCATTGGAAGTGATAATGGGAAGGCATCCAGGCAGCTTCATCTCCTCTGTAACATCGTCATCATCATCAACAGTTTCCCATCATATAACACTGATTGAACTGTTGGACCAACGCCTCTCACCCCCAAGGGGTCGAATAACAGAGGAAGTGCTCTCCATTGCTAAGATAGCATTCGCTTGCCTTAATGCCTGTAAGCAGTCCAGGCCGACAATGCAACAAGTCTCTCACAAGCTATCAACACGTAGGCCTCCTCTGTCAGAGCCGCTACACGCCATTACATTAGGGCAGCTGTTGGATATCACAACTTTAACTCTCTGAACCATAGTATCTTTCACGTACCATATATAAGAGACCATATAATTAATGTAAATGATATGTGACTCCAAAAATATCTCAGCTACCCCACTTCAACTTTATGATCTACACAATTTTCCAAACATAACAATATAACATCTTCAATTCATATCCTAATTGAAAAGAAACATGTTTCTTATAGTTCATTTCCTATATATAACAAACTTTAATAATAAGCATATCAGTCATATTCATTAGGAGAAACCTCCGACTGCATTTTGAGAAATTTCCATATGGACAGTTTCAAGAAATGCGTCCAATTTTTGTTTCAAAAACTGCTCGACTCCAATCATGTACGCAGCCAAATCCACATTAGCTGGCTCCCCAGTCACATTATTCATACAAAGGATATATAATTGATGTATTGGAATATTAAATACACTTTGGAGTTCACATAGGTCTTTGATAGCTAGAGCTTGCATTGTCGAACAAATGGAAAATGGGGAGGATTAAGCCGGCCAGCAGTTCATCACTCTTATCTTTCCAACAAAAAGGATAAAAGAGGAACCACCACCCATAAGATTATTTTCAGTTCATAAAAGAGACATGATATACATCAACTAAAAAATGCTAAATTGACTGCATGTAATTAAACAGCTAACTTCTTTATGTGGTCAATCTTCATCAACCGCTTCATCGCAGTTATATATCTCAATGCATCCTTTTTTCTTTTTGTTTTTTTTTTTTTTGTTTTGTTTTTGTTTTGTTTGTTTTTGTTTGTTTGTTTTTTTTTTTTTTTTTTTTTTTTTTTTTTTTCAATTTCGGATTGGTGGCCTTTTTCTGGCATTTTGGTCAAGAAACTATGAGAACAAATTTGTTTAGATCCATTTCCTGTTTTATTTGTAGTTTTTTATTTCTTGCATTTTATTGGCTGTTTTTTGGGTTCCACCCCCTCTTTTTGTAATTTTAGTATAATGTAATGTAGTAATTAGGCTCTGTTTATTTCGACGTAAAATGTCTTCCGACGAAAAATATTTCAGATAAATTATTTCAAGAAAATGTTTTTCAGGCGTTTGGTACGTACGAAAAATCATAAATATTTTTTATATTTTCACTCAATCATATTAACCTATAAAAATAAATTTGTATTCACCACATAAAAATATTAATATAATTATTTAAAAAAAAAACCTAAAAATTAGAGTTCCAGCGAAGTCCCGATGGTGTCCCGGCGTCGTCCCTTAAGGTTTGGGGCAGTGTCCCATTGGAGTTCGGGCTAGGTCCAGTTGGGTCCCGACGGTGTCTGGCGGGGGTCCCAACAGTGTCCCGATGGTGTTTTGGCAATAATACGTCGATTTGAGAATGATAATAAAATATTTTATGCCGAAACAAACAGAGCATAATAAATTGTTTAGGAAAAGCAATGGCAAAGAAAAATCAGTCCCTCTTTATATCCTAACAGCACACCTTTCCTATATTTTCCACATTTTGTATCCAAGTGGATGAAGATGATCAACTTGTTGAAAACAACAAAGCAAGAACCAGAGCATGCACTATTCAATGTTTAACCAGTTTGAATCAGAAAAGTAATAATGCCCTTGATGTAATAGGCATCTTAATTTCAGACCATCTGCTTTTTGTTCTAAGCAAGTTTCAAGCCACATGAATATTCTTTGGAAAACAGATATAGACTTGGAATGCATAAAAGTCTCTTAGGCGTGTTTTGAGACTTGTCCAAAGTCGTTCTCATACGTTTCTAGATCTGAAAATGACTTAACTTGGAAAAGAGAACGAAAGTAAACAAATAACAAAATCAAAGAATATTCAATACAACAGAGTATGACAATAGAATAGTCTTTTTAGAGCAAAAACGTTTTCCATAGATAGTAATACATTCAGGCTTTATAGTTAGCATTAAATTTGTATGGTGAAATGGTTGAATTCCCATTTCACCATACAAAAAGATGTAGTGGCTGACACTTTCAAAAGAATTTTTCACATGTGCCCTACATAATGGAAAACATAGTGTGGGGCATGCGCTTGGGTATTCATTGTTATAAACATTATTTCTTTTAAAGGTCTTTAAAATGGTTTTACCGTTTGACAAATGTTCATGAGTTTTTTAATCAGTTTTTACGTTTATGGCCTTTGGTCATTAACAAGCTTTATTGTGTTTTTTTTTTTTTCTTTAAGAGTTTTGACCGATTGGTCATTAAAAACGTTATAAACTCTAAGCATATTACCGTTTGGTCATAAAGTTCTTTCAATACACTTGGATACTAGTAGATTCTAGTAAAACAAAAACGTCAGCTTCTAAGCCAACTCTCATGTCTGTAAAAGACACAAACAAGAGCATTTTTAATTAGTCTTCTTTGGTTAAAAAGGCATTGGTATATTTGCTACAGATATTCATTCTTTTCATGCCTTTTTTCTTTAGCCTATGTTCTTGCCACTGATTTTTGTTGTAGAATTTTACCATCCACTTTGATTAAAAGGGTTGTTCAATTGACCTTTATATTTGAAAGTACGTACTTAATGAAGGTAGACGCTATAGTTTAATCCTGAAAGATTGCATGTTAAAAGACCCAATCGTACTGAGTTAAATATTACAGGAGCACAAAATCAACATTTAAAGTCTAAAGACAATGTTCTTGTATAATTTTATAGCATTGTGAAATCTTTCATTGCTTTAATTTTAATATCTTACATTCTATTTATTTTATTATATTAATTTTCGGATTGATATTATTTTGTATCAACAAGATATTTTGCACCATCAAAATTATTTTACAAGATTCATTTGGTTGGCTTTGTCGATGGCTTATACTCTCCACAGCAGCCCATGCTTTCAAACTTAGGCTCCTTTGTTCTTACGCCCAACCCAGAGCACCTTCAATGGCAACAACAATATCAGTTGATGCTCTCTGCTTTGATCTACCATGCGTTAAAGTTAATACCATAAGCTGAAATAGGACTTAGAAATTCTGTTACAGCATCAAAAGACATTTGTCAATGTAGCACCAATCAATCATGAAACTCAATTTTATGATTTGCTTAGTCAAAATGAAAAGTACTCCAAGTTGCTAGATTATTTTTTTATATTTTTTCTCCTTAATGTTCTTAATAACCCATTTCTTTTGAAGTTTGATTCGTCAAACTATCCAGAAGGTGCATTGTAGCCATATAAACCTTTCCACCATTCACATTAGTAACCCAAAATTTTGCAACACCTCAAGAAGTTAGGTTTGGAGAGTATAAAAGATGCTTTTAATGTTGCTATTGGAGGGGTCTTGATCAGGAGGTTTAAGGAACAACATGGAGGGTAATCAATGCACAATGACTTTTAGGCCTTTTGCGATATCCTATATATAGGGGGACGGAATCATCTCTATCTTGATATAATTCAATTTTGAAATTGGATGAATTAATGGCCTACCTAGATCATCAAGTTGGCTGTTTTATTTTTGTCAAATAAGTTGAAATCACTGGAAAATGAACTGCACGCTCCAGTCCAAGTGGGAAAGACGGAGAAGTTAACAAAAGACAAGTCAGAAGTAAGCGTGGGACTTGATCATCTTATTCGGCTTTGTTACAAAATTTCCATGGTGGTAACCTCATGGGGCCATCTAATTTATTCTTTAACGTACACGGTACACATGTTAGGGATATATAAGACGCGCCCAAAAGTCACATTAGTTGTGGACCATCCAAATTAATGGGATCATTTTCCTAGTAATTTATGAGAGGTGATCAATATTAATGGCTGCTAGGCTGCTAGCAGGTTCATGCACAGAATTAAAGCACAAACTAGTCCAGACAAAGACAACTAATTGGTCTTCTTGGCAACTTCCATACAACTTCCTGACAGACTTTTGAGACCATCTGCTTTTTTTTCTAAGCAAGTTTCAGCCACATGAACATTCTTTGGAAAACTGATATAGACTTGGAATGCATAAAAGTCTCTTAGGCATGTTTTGGGACTTGTCCAAAGTCGTTCTCTTTCATTTCTAGATCTGAAAATGACTTAACTTGGAAAAGAGAATGAAAGCAAACAAAGAACAAAATAAAAGAATATTCAATACAACAGAGTATGAGTCATAGATAATAATACATTCAGGCTTTATAGTTAGCATTAAATTTGTATGGTGAAATGGTAGAATTCTCATTTCACCATACAAAAAGATGTAGTGGCCGGCACTTTCAAAAGAATTTTTCACATGTGCCCTACATAATGGAAAACATAGTGTGCGGCATGCGCTTGGGTATTCATTTGTTTGGTTTTGTCGATGGCTTATACTCTCTACTGCCAGCCATGCTTTCAAACTCAGGCTCCTTTGTTGTT
>FXXK01000777.1:120814-139753 GCA_900184695.1 Betula pendula | reverse complement strand
TGCCCAAGGGCGGAGTTGCCCTTAGCCAATGTTCTCCCAAAAATTTTAAGAATTCCTAAAAATTCCTCTAAAATTTATATTTTTTTATGATTTCGTCCGAACCCAGAGCACCTTCAATGGCAACAACAAGATCAGTTGCAGCTCTCTGCTATGATCTACCATGCGTTAAAGTTCATACCATAAGCTGATCCTAGGACTTAGAAATTCTGTTACAGCATCAAAAGAGTGCGCATTTGTCAATATAGCACCAATCAATCATGAAACTCAAGTTTATGATTTGCTTAGTGAAAATGAAAATTACTCCAATTAAGTTGCTAGATTTTTTTTTTAATATATATTTTTTTTCTCCTTAATGTTCTTAATAATCTGCTTCTTTTGAAGTCTGATTCGTCAAACTTTCCAGAAATTGCATTGTAGCCACATAAACCTTTCCACCATTCACATTAGTAATCCAAAATTTTGCAACACCTCAAGAAGCTAGGTGTAACACCCGGGTCCCAAAAGATGCTTTTAATGTTGCTATTGGAGGGGTCTTGATCAGGAGGTTTAAGGAACAACATGGAGTGGAGGGTAAAAAGAATCTAGCCTTTGGTTTTAAATATTTTTGGTTAATATGATATTGTTGCATGTATTTCTTTATTTTATTTTACTATATATATAAACATATTCTGTTGGACATTGTGATTGTTCCAATGAAATATTGTGAAATATCAATTACAGTGAGATATTTTATAAACTTAATTATTTATGAATTTTTTGTTTACTAATTTGAATTTTATTTTTATTTTTTATTTTTAAATAAATTGCTTATTTGTGACCGTAAATGTCGTCGCTATTGTCCATGACATTTACGATCACAAAAGAATTGTCGCTAATGTCTAACCTGTTAGTGATAAAACAGTTATGGAATTGGAAGGAATTAGCAGTGATAATTTTGTCATCACTGATATGGGAGCTATTCATGAAAACACGTAAAGTTGCCACTATTGTGGGAGCTATTAGCGACAACGTGTACGCTCAACAGGTGTTTCTTAGTGACGACCATCAAGTGGCAATAGCGAGGACATTGCGGTTGTAAAAGGGTTATTATTGTCTATGATCATGTATGTCGTCGACAATAATATATATATGGACGCTTTTTGCTCTTTTTTTTTTTGTTTTTTCTTTTTATTAAAAAGGCAAAATTATTAATAAATAATTCAAAATATAAAATACTTTTTTTTTTTCTAATTAAAAATATAAAATACTTATAACAAAACAATTAAAACTTATGTTACTTTTATGTTAGAGTAAAACACTTTTTCAATTAAAAAAACACCTTGTGACAGGATGTTCGTGAAGACGTGAAGATGACGTTTTCGTCACTAGAAATCAATGCAATGACTTTTAGGCCTTTTGCGATATTTTATAAAGGGGCAGAATCACCTCTATCTTGAAATAATTTAAATTTTGAATTGGATGAATTAATGGCCCAGCTAGATCATCAATTGGCTGTTTCATTTTTGTCAATAAAGTTGAAATCACTGGAAAATGAAACTGCACGTCCAAGTGGGAAAGACGGAGAAGTTAACAAAAGACAAGTCAAAAGTACTAAGCGTGAGACTTCATCTATTCGGCTTTGTTACAAAATTTCCTTTGTGGTAACCTCATGGGGCCTTCTAATTGATTGTTTAACGCATGTTAGGGATATATAATTAAGACGGGCCCAAAATGTCACATTAATTGTGGACCATCCAAATTAATTAATGGAATCATTTTCCTAGTAATTATTTATGAGAAGTGATCAATAATGGCTGCAAGCTAGGCTGCTAGGTTCATGCACAGAATTAAATCACAAACTAGCTAGTCCAGACAAAGACAACTACCTGCTCTTCTTGGCAACTTTCATAAAATTTTTTTGTCGACTTTTTTGGGTGCGTTTGATATTGCGATTTCGTAGATAATAAGTTTAATTTTAAATTATATCGCAAAAAATACATCATTTGAAAATTGCGTTTTTAAAAAAAATACAATTTAAAAATACAAATTTTCTACATTTTCAAATTACATGTAACGAGATGCTTTTTTAAAAATGCAGAATTTTAAAGGCTAAACTGTAATTTTAAAGATCAAACTGTAATTTTATCAAAGGCTTAATTGCATTCTTAAAAATTACATTTTTAAATGACACCTTTTAAAATCACTATTTTTAAAATCTCATTTTTTTAAATCGCGCACACAAACAAATCCTTAAAAGGACGAGGATCACGTTATAAAAAGCGGGGGCTTGGGCTTTGCTGCTTCACACGCCCATTGATCATCATCGATCCTAGAGAAAGAGAGAGAGATGGGCATGGTGCAAATGGCGGTATTTCAGATATTCATTTTGCTATTGTGTTCATCAATTCATGATGATGCAATATCTGTACAAGCAGCGGATTTAGAAGTAATTAATAGTTCATGTCAAGCAAGCTGTGGAAATGTTAGCATCCCATACCCTTTTGGAATAGGAGCTGGTTGCTACGTTGATCCCTGGTTTGAAGTTGTTTGCAATATTAATGACTCTTTGGGCTCTCCCAAACCTGCTGTTTTGAAGATGATCGGCCTGGAGGTGCTGAACATTTCAGTAGGAGACTTGTATTCACGATACAGTACAGTTCGCGTCAATTATCCGACATTTTCTAAATGTAGTACTGGTAATGTTCAATCAGCAAACAAAATGTGGAGTTAGAAAAAAGCCCTTTCTTCTTCTCCCAGTCCTACAACATATTCATCGGCATAGGTTGCAACAACTTTGCCGCAATGAGGTCCTCATCAGATGGTTCAATTATTGGGTGCGAGTCAAATTGTGATTCGAGTAAAGGAGTAGTGATAAATGGTACTAATTGCCATGGCACTAACTGCTGCCAAACCACACTTGCTTCACGTCTCGTTACGTTCAATACAACAATAGCTCGGATAAATATTGACGACCGTAACACAGATGGATGCAAGTCTGCCTTCTTGGTAGAAGAAGAGTACTGGGTCAATAAGAGTGGTTCAATAAATATGTCCTCCATTATGTCGTACGTTCCTGTGGTGTTGATTTGGTATATTCCATATACATCATTCAACTCACTTCCAATAGCCAATAATGACTCGGCCGCAAATATTTATGATTACATTGCAAATACCACAGAGTACTATTGTTATCGGTCTAACCGGACCTTTTACTGTTATTGCCGAGACGGCTTTGAAGGAAATCCCTATCTTCTTGGAGGATGTGGAGGTAAAGTTTTTGTAGTCTATTTATCTTTTAATTCTCCTTTTTTTTTTTTTAAATAGTTCTATGAATTAAATTTGCAACACTCGTATCATAGGCTAGCTTGACAACGTACGTGGTCAAATTAACACCTGTAAAAGACATGCGTCACAACACGTGCCTTGTGCAGACCACAGGGCATAGATGTTTGTAGTTGAATTACACGTGTGGCCACGAATATGAGCCTGGGAAAAAACGCAATTTTCATTAGTTTGACAAAGGGGAGCTTCGTACTTAATCAGTGTATTTTTGTAGCCAAAAACAACGTTTCCTCATTAATATTAATTTACATGATTAAATCTATTATTTTTATTGATTTTAGATTTTAAGATAACTAAATAATGTGTTAGACCTTGCTTGTTGAGTAGAAATTTAAACTCACAGGTCATAAAAAGTATTATAATATTAATTTAAATAATTCAATTTATCATTTTTTTTAATCTTATTAGATAATTGATGATGTAATAGTCAACTTGAATTTTGGTGCTGATATATTAGCTAGATACTAACCGTCTTTGTCTCATTACATATCAGATATTAACGAATGCGAGGAGGAGCCGAACTACCTTTGTCTCAATAATGAATCTAGGAATGGATACTGTATAAATACTCATGGGTCTTACATGTGTGGGATAGTTGACACCAAGACTCGGCTTAAATTGCTCACAATAGGTATGTTTACTCGGACCAAAGTATAAATAGGCTTCCTGTTTTATTTTTCTTTTGAAAAAGTGAGCAAAATATCATACAGACAATATAAATCTCATATTTTGTTGATTTTTTTTCACCTTGCTTGTTTCAATTGGTCGGGTCCACTTGTTTTGGTTGTACATTTTTTTAGGTAGAATTAATATTATGCTTTTGGAGATGTTAGAATATACGAAAAAATTAATATTATTTTTTATATATTTTATATTTGATTGTTATTATAATATTATTTATTTACAGGTTGATTATAAAATTTTAAAACATATGTTTTTGAGAAAAAAACAAAATTTAGAGCACATCTTTTGAAAACTTATGGCATTGA
The DNA here is from genome assembly GCA_900184695.1 of Betula pendula. NCBI lineage: Eukaryota > Viridiplantae > Streptophyta > Magnoliopsida > Fagales > Betulaceae > Betula > Betula pendula. The sequence continues at coordinate 135,443 of FXXK01000777.1, read as the reverse complement.
GACTCTTTTTCATTTTTTCTCTCCACCTTCAACCCCCCTTCTCACACTCCCCTCACTACTCCGCTACACCACGCAAATGCACGGTATGCACCCAATTGAAACAAGACAAGAAAATTCTTTTCTTTCATTTTCACCACAACGTGCCACAAAAAAAAAAAAAAAAAACTTTTTCAGGAAAGCCAATAATGTTAGCGAGTGAATCTCTTATTTGCAAAACCACATGATATTAAACTCCCCACAGATAGTGTCATGGTGGTCTGTGACTCTACAGCGTACGTGATAGCTAGGTAGAGAGGGAGAGATGAGAGAGAAAAAAGGAAAATGAATATAAAAATGATTGAAAATGAAGTACAAAAGGAAGATTGTTTCTTCAAATATATAGTAGAAATTTGACAAGTGTTAAAATAGAGAATGAAAAGAGAGCTTGATAAATGAGTATTTTTGAGTTTTCTCTAATTTTTTAGAAAAAAAAGTTTAAAATAAAGAGCTAATTGGGGATGCTCTCATGTCCCAATTTTTGCTGTATTTCCAAGCGTGTTTTGTGGCAAATCTCTTATTCTTTTTCTTTCTTTTTTAAATATTTTCTTACACTTTCTATGCAATCAATTTTCAATAAATATATCCCTAAAATTCACTTATTACTATCTAGCTAGAGGGATGCTTCAAGTATAATTGATTTTTGAGATATATTTGAACCTTTAGGATCATGATTTCTTGAAATTCTTAACAATTGCAGGGGCCAACAATTTTTATAATAATTTAATTGAACACTCAAGATTTTGCCAAGTCAATCATTTTGAGGCCAAAAAAAAAATTCTTGCGCTATCCACTCAAAGAGGGTGGTTTAGGAGTGGTTGGACCCCCCTCAAAACTTTCGAAAGGTGGCCAACCACCCACATAAGCCTAGAGGGTGGTTAACAATCCCTAAAGATTTTTAGGGTTAGCCAGACCATCTCAAAAACTTATGAGGGGTCGGCAACCTCCTATAAGCCTTGAGAGAGTGGTTGGCCACCCCCTCAAGTCTTGAGGGGGTGGTTCGGTCACCTTTCAAGCTTATTGGCGTGGTCAAACACCTCTTTGGGACGGCCGACCACCCTAAAAATCTTAAGAGATGGTGCACCCAATCTCTTTAGATGTTGGCTAAAGAAATGATTTCCTATAAATTTTTTTCTTTTTTTATTCAAAATAGATGACTTGACAAAAATCGTGATCGTTCATTTAAATAATGGTTACTATTTTAAAAAATGTAGGTTTGGGATTCTAATGCAAACCTTTAAACATTCATGCTTTTTTTTTTTTTGGTTTAATCTTTTTCCTCCCTCGACAACCTACTTTTACTATCTCTTTCTTTTGGAATACTTCCATAGTCAAAATATATAAACATACTTTTTGTTACAGGATAGTTTGTTGGACTAATTTTCATCATTAAGAGAAGATATCTCTAAAGTTTAAGTCAATGCTCTCAATCAAAACTATTTCTATAACCTTTTATTACAATGAATAATATGTCCTATTACATTGCATTAAGCAGGTCTTAGCAGTGGTGGCCTTGGGCTATTGGTTCTACTTGTTGGTGGATGGTGGTCCTATAAAGTTGTAAAGAAAAGGAGGATGATTAAGCAAAAGAACATGTTCTTCAAACGAAATGGTGGTTTATTGTTACAGCAACAATTATCTTCACATGAAACCAATGTTGAGAGCACCAAATTGTTTAATTCAAAAGATTTGGAGAAGGCCACTGACCGTTTTAATGAAAATAGAATACTTGGTCAAGGCGGACAAGGCACTGTTTACAAAGGCATGTTGGCAGACGGAATAATCGTTGCAGTGAAAAAGTCTAAGGTAATTGATGAAGGAATGCTCGAAGAATTCATTAATGAAGTTGTCATTCTTTCACAAATTAACCACAGGAATGTGGTTAAGCTAATTGGTTGTTGTTTGGAGACAGAAGTTCCTTTGCTAGTATATGAATACATTCCTAACGGAACTCTTTTCCAATATGTCAATGGCCAAACTGAAGAGTTTCCACTAACTTGGGATATGCGCTTACGAATTGCAACAGAAGTTGCAGGAGCTCTCTTCTACTTACACTCAGCAGCCTCCAAGCCCGTTTACCATCGGGACATTAAGTCTACAAACATACTCTTAGATGATAAATACAAAGCTAAAGTAGCTGACTTTGGGACTTCAAGATCCATTACTGTTGATCAAACTCACTTAACCACACTAGTGCATGGCACTTTTGGATACTTAGACCCTGAGTATTTACAGTCTAGTCAGTTTACAGAAAAGAGTGATGTTTATAGTTTCGGTGTTGTCCTTGCTGAGTTGTTGACCGGCGAAAAAGCAATCTCTTCAATAAGGACACAAGAGCCGAGAAGTCTAGCCACATATTTTATTGAATCGGTGGAAGAGAACAATTTGTTTGATATTCTTGATAGTCGAGTTTTGAAAGAAGGAAAAAAAGAAGAAATCATTGCGGTCGCAAAACTTGCAAAAAGGTGCTTGAATTTAAACGGGAAGAAACGACCTACAATGAAAGAAGTCGCAATGGAGTTAGAGGCAATTCAAATGTTGCAAAAGGCTCCTAACCTTCAACAAAATTATGAAGAGCTTGAATATGTCCGAGCAGAAATGTACGAGCCATGGGATGTTGTTCCCTCATCATCAATGTCAACCTCATCTTTAGACATCCAACCATTATTATCTTCTCAATCAGTATGAACCATTATTTGTTTAATGTAATGTTGTAGGCTACATCACTTTGTTTGGTACCATAACCATTATTAGACTGCAAGTTTGCACTTAGTGTATCTGAGATTTTTAATGATATTGCTTCAAGTTATTATTAACCTAATTTATTAAACCAACAATTAATCAATTCAATCACCACGGTTACAATCATCACAATTAATATAAGCACAAAAATAAATGATAAACGAATTTGGAGACAAATTGGAAATATTTTGAAGAACTCTTCAAAAGTAAAACAACTTTAGGGGCCAACCAACCCCAAAAGGCATCCACTATAGAAGACTTTGTTAAATATTGTTATACTTACAAAACCTTTGTAACTCTGAAAACATAATCTTATAACCCCGGTAAACGATGCATTCACCTCTCACTCCAATAGTATAATGCCCCAAAGATTTAACAAGTTTAAGGACTTATTTTGGAGCCTTGGGCATCCATAGAATGTTTGGAACATTCAATAGCTTCATAGAATGTTTGATGGTGAAGATCAAGCGTTCGATATGTGTCATGATGTACTATTCACCTGAGGTCATGCGTTCAGTGTGTTTGTCAAGCCGTATCAAACGTTCGATGCTTTTATGGAACGTTCGATGAACTTTTATAAAACGTTCAATGCTTTTATCAAACGTTTAATGGAAATCCTAAAACCGTTGCTAATAGTACAATCAAATATTCGATGTCGTACATAGAACATTCGATGAACTTAAAAACTTAGTAGTTCTTAACCAGACGCTCCAACTCTATAAATAAGACTCCTACCTTTCCATTTCACTGTTCACCTTCGACTTTGAGCTCAGAGAAAGTTTATGAGGGTGTGAGGAAAAGTGTTTGGAAAAGAGAAGGCTTTTGGGCTTTTGGGCTCTTTGAGGTATCTATCTTAACCTAGTTTGTTTATTTGTTGTTATTTGATTGTTATTATCTTGTTTAGATGTTGTTGTGTCTTAGTTTCGGTGTTATTTAACAATAAGCTTTATCATTTGAGGTTTATGTTGGTTTGTGTTGGTTTAAGAAGTTTAATACCTCAAACCCTATTTTTGAAGTGTGAGACCCCTTATTCTCTTTGGTAAGACCTTTAGGATACCTTAGGAGGTATTAGAATTCAAAAAGGACCGAGATTTTAGTCTAAAATGAGTTTTTGGACCTCATCAAACGTTCGACCCTTCTGGTCAAACGTTCAATATTCGGGCTTGGAACATTCGACCCTCCTAGTCAAACGTTTGATACTCTGACAGAATGTCCTTTTGGCCTATGACTTATTTAGCTCAAGGCATAAGACTAATGATAAGATCATTTCTCATATTCGAAAGTCAGAGACAGCGTGGAAGATTACTTGGTTGATCCATATGACCTAAGTGAGTACTAACTCAAACGGATACTTGTTATTGTTATACTTTTCTGTATAGCATGCCTATTTTGATATACAAAACACGAATGTTTACAACTCTCATAAAATATTTATTTATGCTCAACTGTAAACTCCATTTGCGAAAATGGTTGTGATTAACGAAGATAATAAAATAGTGAATTGTGAAAAGCATGCATATAAAAGACACAAAGATTAATGTGCATCATATGACATGGTACATCGGTACGTACGGTAGAATGGTCATGGGCTTATTATTATTACAAGTTGATTTTATGGTCAAATGTTTCCTTTATGATGAGGGCCTTGGATTCAATCGTTAAGAATTTGTGACCAGCCCATCATTTTTTTAAGTGGGGTCACCGTTATGACTTTACTAGTTATTATGGGCTACCCGAGGTTGGACTCGGTCGAACTGTTAGTATAAGACGGTATGTTTGTACAATGTCCGGACCACTGGAGTTGTACCAGAAGTCCTTTGGGACGCGTAAATTTTACTAAAAAAGGGTAATATCTCGAGTAGACCATATTGTTAACATATCACATATTCTTAACTATATCATATGTTATATAAATATATTGCATCGTCATGACATGTTTATGCTATGAACTGAAAATAATAATACTTATAGTTTATAAACTGAGTTCACAAAATTGTAACATGTATAATATGTGCATATTACTCACTAAGTCGTATATTTATTCTTGTATCTTTTCCACCTATGATTTTATGCAACTTGATAGATAGTCTAGACGATAGCGGAGTATTCGAGGAGTATGGTCTAGATGGAGGACATTCTCCGGGTAATCTTTGAGGAGCTAAATCTTGTGTGGCTGAGTAGGATGTGGCGTGCTAGACGAGACTTCAGATGTGACATGATAGACATAGTCTACATGCTCTATATTGTGCAGGCTAGTCTATGATTTTGTTGACGATATGTCAATTTGGATTGTAATCCTTGTTATTTTGATGACTGGTCTTTGACTATACTTTGATGACAATGAGTATTTATGATATTAATGGTTAAGTTTTCAGCTATTATGGTATTCTTTTATTGTAGGTATTAATACTATCTCTATTACTTATAAGTGACAAGTCTTTCGTTATACACTCTCACTTTTGAGAGTGTATGATCCTTGAGTTTTAGCTTGGAGGAGGTTAAGGCTGGAAGGCGAACCGCTAAGTCATTTACCAGTTAAATAATTTTGTTGAGGTGTTACAAGTAGCTCCAAAACCTTTAGCCTTCTTCTTTATGGATCACCTTCACGAATGAACCTCGGTTGCTTCAGCCCAAAATTCTGGTGGTCGTAGACTTTTTCTATTGTTTGAATGAGGAGGAAAAAACTAGGAGAACGTTTGATTTTAAGCTCGAGATCTCTTAATATTATTGACAATAATTTCTTCATTTGAAGACACATAGTCTTCACTCTCTTACAAAAATATTATTGCTTTATATGAGAAATACTATTCAATTATCTAATGAAATAATGATTGAAATTCATCAACAAAATAAAAAACTAAGAATAAACAAAGAATGTAAAAGAATGCCAGATGTAGAGAAATGTGAAGGATTGTGTAGCAATGTAAGAGCATCAATCTTGGCCATAGCCATCTTACTTGTTCAATTCTTAAAATGAATTCATGAAGAATGTTGTAAAGAGTTTGAGTATCTAAGTCTCTCTAGTAATATCATCAAATTCTAATTGACTGCCACAACTAATTTTCAATTGCCTAACAAAAACAAAACAAAACAAAAAAAAAAAAACCCAAAAGAATTATGTGAGTTTTCTATATACAGTATATAATAAGAAGATTGGATGTGGGTTGCGGCTAGGTTTCGAGTGTGAAACAGAAAGAATACCAAAAACTTACAACATAGAGAGCTTTTGTATCTCTGCCAATATTGCAAGTTCGAGACCAATTAATAGTGCTGAAACTACTTCCCCTTCTGGAGACATGAAAACAATACCAACACTCCTAGCTCGTTTGGCAAATCGATTTCTATTTTTGTTTCTGAATACTGTTTTCGAGAACAAAAATATAAAATAATTTTCTATTGTTTTGTCGCTAAAAAAATGTTTGGCAAACTGTTTTCGAAAATAGAAAATTAATATAATTTTATTTGAACAACTGTTCTAAAAACAATTTCTCTTCTCATACACTGATTTATTGGAAAATTTACAACAATCCAATTTCACCAATACCAAAAAATAAGCTGGAATATGGGACCAAAAACCAATCAAAATTGTAATATATATATATATATACTACGGAATGGAATCGAGCAAAACATATAAGAGAAAGAGAAATTACCATGGAAGTAAAGCAAAGGTTTGTAAATGAACAAAACTAATCGGGAATATACTCAGACTTAGCTCGATTAGGCTTGGCTCGAGCTCAACTCGATTATTATTAAACGGGTTGTTTATGAACACAAAAATATACTCAATTATTAAACGATGCATACTCGTTTAAATTCAGTTTGATTCAATTAATGTTCATAAACAAGCTCATTTAAAGGCTCGACTTGTATGTGTTCATATATATAATGCTATAAGTATATTCAATAACTTATGTTATACGTTATAAGTATATATTATAATGTGATATGTTATAATTTAGGGGAAACTTCACAGAAGTCCCCTAAACTTCCACGCGATTTGAAGAACCCCCCCTAAACTTTGACTTTTCTCATTTTCACCCCTCGAACTTTCAATTTCTATCATAAGACCCCCTTCCGTCTGTTTTAACCGTTAAAATTTTTTAAAATTCTTAAAATACCCCTGTATTTTAAACAAAAAAAAATTATAAAAAAATCTAAACCCTAAAATGAGGGGTATTTTGGAATTTTAAAAAATTTTAACGGTTAAAACAGACGGAATGGGGTCTTATGATAGAAATTGGAAGTTCGAGGGTGAAAATGAGAGAAGTCAAAGTTTGGGGGGGTTCTTCAAATCGCGTGGAAGTTCAGGGGGGCTTCTGTGAAGTTTCCCCTATAATTTAAGAGTATATTTAAAAATGTATGTTATGTGTTATATGTAATATTTATATGCTATAATGCTATACGTTATAATTTATAAGTATATTAAATAATTTATGATATATGTTATGTAATATTATCATTTATGTCATAAGTATACTAATATTAATATAAGTATGTAAATAATTAAATATAATATATTATATATCTATAAGTATATAATATATAATTATATGCATAACAATATATATAATATTTCTCTTGACTATGGAAGAAAAACTGTTTTCGGAAACATGTATAAGTTGTTTTCAGATTTTTATTTTTTGGTGTTTTTGTTTTCACTTGTTTTTGCTTTTAAAACGGTTTGCCAAATGCACATCAACAGTACAAAAACGTGTTTTGCTGTTTTGGAAACAGAAAACCGTTTCCAAAACAGCAACCAAACAGTTTTTTCAAAAAGCTAAGCCATCTCATTAATAAAAGAGTAATTATATTCATTACCATCCACATCCTTCAAAGCTTATAGATGTGGTCCTCCCAATCAAAAAACAATCTTTATACATCAAATTATGCTATGGGGAACTATGCCACATAGGTTATGAGGAGATGGAGAGTGATGTATAGTATTACTCTTAACAAAAACCCATCAATTAAAAACCAACGTTAACAAAATAATAATAATAAATAAAGGCATGAACGGATAGGAAGACTTACATACGGGACAAAGTGTTTAAGTGACCAATATTTGAAGCAAATGAAGATAAGCACATATGTCACAGCCATCTGGTTTTGTTCATCCATCATTTTCAACAGTTGTGTGTCATCTCAAGAGAGCTATTTGTGATCTTAAGCAGGCCCCATGCGCATGGTTCTCGAGGCTCAGATCCAGGTTACTTGAACTTGGATTTCAATGATGCAAGTCTGACAGTTCCTTGTTCATTTTTACTTCTGGCTCGATTAAGCTTTTAGCCCTTGTTTATGTTGATGACATAATACTAACAGGGTCTAATGAAGCAGCAGTGGATTCCCTCATTCAGTCCTTATCACATGATTTTCCTGTCAAAGACCTTGGGACTTTGAGATTCTTTTTAGGGGTAAAAGTTCATCGTGTTTCAGTTGGTTTGTTCCTCTCTCAAACCGTTACATTGTAGATATTTTGGCACGTACTAATATGTCTCTTGCCAAACCCATAACATCTCAATGTTTGCTGCTGCTCCTATGAGTAAGTTCTCTGGTTCAAGCTTCAATGATCCCACCTTGTACCGATAAACAATAGTTCTCTCCAATATTTACCATTTACTAGACTAGATATTGGATTTGCGGTTAGCAAAGTATCCCAGTTTATGCACGAACCACGGGATGTTCATTGGATTGCTGTCAAAAGAATCCTCCGATAACTCAAATCAACGAGAGATTATGGACTTTTGATTAAGAAGTGTTCTACCTCACAAATATTTGCTTATTCAGATGTAGATTAGGCAGGGTGCCCAGATGACAGAAAATCCACATCCAAATATTGTATTTTTATTGGGACTAATCTCATATCATGGAGCTCTAAAAAGCAACCTATTATCTCTCACTCGAGTACTAAAGCTGAGTACAAAGCCATTGCTAATGCAATAGCCAAAATACTATGGATTCAATCTCTCTTTCGTGATCTTGGAGTATTTATGCATGATGCTCCTCTTCTTTTATGTGATAATATCGGAGCAACTTATATCTCTTCCAATCCAGCATTTCATGCCCGAACGAAATACATAGAGATTGACTACCATTTTGTCAAAGATCTTTTAGCTGAGAAAGCCTTGATTGTTAAATTTTTATCTCGCAATGATCAAATTGTGGATGTATTGACTAAGCCTCTAGTATCCAAAAGATTCTGCTTGTTACGTTCCAATCTCAATGTCTGCTGTTCTACCTTGAGATTGTAAGGGCGTATTGAAGCATATGAAGATAAGGATACTTAAAAAGATTTGAAACCATCTTGATCTTCTCAACAAGAGCTGAACCAGTTGTGAGTGCCGTGACAGTTGTGATTATATGCAACATAAGTTTAAGTTTCAAATGTAGATAATGATGTATCTTTTAATATTCAAAAGTGTGATTGATAAGTGCCGAATGTTATACATTCAAGCCCCTTAACTCGCATATGTTATACTTTAGTTTGTATTATTATCTAATATTTTAGTGTGTTTTAGTGTTTGTCTTATTTTCAGGTCTTAATGGAAATTCAAAGCATATCATTGACATTAAGCTTGAAGATAAGTTAAGAGAAGTTGAAGTACTGTTGAAGTGGTGGGGATTGAGCACCCAATTCCAGGGATCGAGCACCAGCCAGAAGCTTGATGCTCGAGCGCCCAAATCTGGGGATCGAGCACCGTCGAACCTTCCAGACCTGGAAGATCTTTTGTGACAGTTAACGGCAGTGGAAGATATTTTCGATCCAAAATTGCGGCTTGCCAGTCAGTTGTAGGCGCCGAAATTCATCCTCAGAACCGTCCTACACCACTTGGATCAAGATCTTTGTAATTTTAACTTCTTTTGTAAAGATCTAAACTATTTTCCTCTCTATATATTCAAAAACGAAGAGAAGAGGCAGAGAGGGTTCTGAGAGTTGGAGAGTTCTGATTTTTGTTGTTTTAATTTCGTTTTTAGCTTAGTTTCATTTATTTTCTTCCTTATGCAGTAGATAGAACTCAACCCATAGCTCTAAATTCCTTTACGAAATGATTTTCTTCAATCCAATGAAGAAATCCAAATCCTTCATGAGAAACTAAACCCTTTGTAGGGTTTAATGTAATTCTTTCCATGGGTTATGGGTTGATTGTATTTAGCTAAGACTTTGTGCAAATGGTATAATGATTGTATGTGCCTAAGGATTGTTCTTAATGAAATACCATTTAAGATGAGGATTTGTTTCTTGTTTATGAGGAACCTATTTTAGTTTTGAATGATTTATATGTTTTCAATGTCTTTAATTAAGGAAGCATAGGCCATGCAATGATACTTGTGACATGATTTTATGTGAGTTTGATAGGGTATGCTAGAGCTAGAGACCACGACTCAATCCACATTTAGAATAACTTAGAATAGGTGAAAAGTAGAGTGGAAACCTATAATATTGTATGCTTATTTCATAAAATTGTGTAGGCTATTGAGAGAACTTATATCGCATGCTAGGTAACACGAGTTATATCATATGTAGAGTGTTAGGTGAGTGACTAGTGCAAAACTATGATGCTTTATTATTTTCTTTCGATAGTATTTTCATGTTGAGTTCGTTGTAAGGATTGACAACCTTTACACGCTTATATTATACTTTTGTTAAAGATCCATGCTAAATATAATCTATTTCTATCTGCTTTCATTATTATCCTTTATGTTTATGTAATTTACTTTTATGTCATTTATGTTTCTGTCATTTATATTTAAAAATTCAAAAACATCTCTTTTCATGAGTTGAGTTAGAGAAAATCTTGAAAGTTTGATAAGTAACCATCACAGTCCCTGTGAATTGATACCCTCTTTTTAGAACTATCCTGCAAATGTGTGATCTATTGCGAGCGGTTAATTATAAATATTAAAATCAGTAGCGCTCGCGCATATCAGTGATTATCTTTAGAGATTGTAACCTGTATGTTTTCTTATAAATAACAAACATCCCAAAGCATTTGTCTTTGAGATAGTTAAACAAAAAAGTTAGTTCGTAATACCAATTATTGGGATATCATAAAATTTCGAAGAGGAGTGCTAGACCATCTACTAGAAATTCTTCTAAGAGATCAAACTAGCATTTTTTTTATTTTTTAATCAAAATGGGCCCATTTCTACTTCATTTGAAGAGGTGGACCCCATTTGATTTATAATAAAAAAAACAAAAAAAAACAAATGCTAGTTGATCCCTAGAAGGATTTATAGTCAGATGTTTAAGGCATTTTCGACAACTTTCAAAAACTACACTTTTAAAATGTTGATCAAGTTCTTTATGGAAGGCAAATGCCCATCCAACAACGGGCAGATTGGTACTTCAAAGAAATTGAGGTTGAACCTCAGAAAAATTGCGTATAGCCAAAGTCCAAAAATCAAGATAGGAACCTTTTGAAAATTAAAGCATATTGGATATATATTTTGGATATTGGAGGAAAGAGAATATGTCAATAACAAAGCAGTCCATTCATCCTCGTTGAGAAGTTTTATCAAACAGTTGTAAGTAATATTGAGGGTTTTTTTTTTCCTCTGTGCAATACCATGCATGAGAATTGGGAAGGGAAATGGCACCATCGGAGCTTACTTCATGTGTTTTATATATTTTTTTTCTTAGATCATATGTTTTATATTTAAATGTACACGAATGTTAAATCAAGCAATATTTAGTAGGGTTGTACAAGCAGGTAGATATTAATTGGAACTATTGACTATATGCAACAATCCGCCCAGGGATGCAGCCAAGAAGTTTTATGGAGAGGGACTAAAGTAAATTTTTTTTTTTTTTGAAAAAAATCATATTTAGCCCTTAGGTCTTTATCTGATTTGAATTTAGTTCTTAGGTTTTTAATTTCAAGAATATGGTCATTAGGTTTTTCCCAGATTTTAAATAGGTTCTTTTATCACTTTTTCATCAAAATAAATGATTTGTCATATGTCACAGCGTTCATATCAACACCTAATATCAATATTATATCGTTAAGCTCCAAATCATCCATAAAAAAAAAAAACAATAATAATAAATTTTTTTTTAAAAAAAACCCCAACTCCAAAAAAAAAAAAAAATTCTTTGTCATTATAATCTTTTAGATTTGTAGCATTATCGGAAAAATTATTAACTTAGATGTTGATATAGATCCTGGCATGTCAAATGAGACACACCTAACAAATAAAAAATTGTTAACTTTGACTATCAAGTTATTGAGGAACCAATTTAAAATTTGATTAAAACTTAATGATTGTATTCTTAAAATTGAATACTCAATGACTAAATTCAAATAAGATGAAAACTTAGGGGTTAAATATATTTTTTTTTTCCTAATTTTTTATGTAATTAGGGCTTTAATGGATAAATGTCAAAATATTTATTGAGTAGGGCCAAAAAATTTAGTGGGTAGGGCCAAAATTTATATTGGGTAAGGCCAAAAAAAATTTTGGGTGGGGGCAAAAAAAAATTGGGTAGGGCCAATAGGTTGAAAAAAAATTAATTTGCGCAGCGTACTAATGGAACATTGAAGCACTGTTCCGTCATTGCCAAAGCCCATAACATCTCAATTTTCTGGCTGGCTCCTATGAGTAAAGTTCTCTGGTTCAGCTTCAATGATCCACCATTACGTAGCACCGCTGGGCGATCACCAACCCAGATTTAAAGCATATGGAGTCCTTTCACTCTGCCAAGTGAGATTTTTATTCCTTCCCTCATATATAGACATAGTTTTATCCTAAATCAGATGATACTAAAGTAACAAAGCCCTTTTTCCTCCCTATTCTTTTGGGGATCTTTGCGTTTTTTAGTAAGCAAGTATGGCTCTGCAGTTTATTTTGAGCAAGCGAATACTGACGGGATGATTTCATTGGATTGCTGTCAAATTGGTTTAAGAATAAACCTATCGAATTTACCTCTTATATCACCACTTTTCTAAAAAACTCAACAAAACAGAGAGACATTTATGGATTTCTTTTTCGACAATATAAGTCAAGATAGACTAACTCTATCTTTAAAAACCTTTTTTATTTTCTTTATTCTATTATCAGCAATATATATTGCAATTAACTTCAGATGTAAAGACTAAAAACAAAAATTTTCACCTTTTCCATAATTAGGCCGAAAGGTGTGCCCCATGATGCCTTTAACTTATGCAGAAAAATCAATTCCAGCATCTGGCAAATACTATATGTATTTTTATTTGGGACATGACTACCCTCATATCCACTACAACCCATAAGCGAGCCCATGCTAAAAATTGTCAACCCCTTACCCAAGTCATACCCTCTCCTCTCACTGGATCGACGGTTTCTTTGGAGAAAATGCTTTGGAGGGCTCAGCGCACTGTTACAAAGCATTGCTATGCAATAGCCAAATAGACTTTTATTTATGTGTATTTTTTACAAATACTCACATTCTTTTCTCGTACTGTATTCTTTATTATTCGGAGTAATTCAATCTATTCGCTATTGATTAGCTCACTAGCTTTTTTCTTTTATTGCACTTGATTATATATATCTAAGGTTATCATATTATTTTTGCACTTATTACTATTCTAACATACTTCCAATCCAAGCTATATACAAAAAACAAGAAATTTCACCTTTTCCAATACAATTTAAACATTTCCACTATTTTTATATCAATGAAAAATTCAAACAATCTCCACACAATCAGCCCGCCACCCTACTTGATGCATAACAATCAACACCTGAGATTTCTGATCATAACCATCCGTCTGGGGGATGGGTGCTTTGGGGTCATTTAGAGACTTCTATGTCTGTAGGGGAGCTGTAGGTAGGACGTGCTTGATTGTTGTAGTAGAGAGGATTTCATATTGTGTTCATCGCAATAGGTGATCACATCGAGTTTTTTGTGCGGATGTCTTACTTTTTGACTAAGGTTTATAACCAAGCCTGCTTAGCCTAGGATTAGAGTGCGTACCTAACTATGATTTTCTATGTCTGCTATAGTTATCGTTCCAATCTCAATGTTCTGTCGTTGATCTACATATCAATATCCTCATTGAGTCTTTGTAAGCGGCGTTATATTGATAGCATTTAATAGATATCTATGTTTTATTTAATTAATGTGATACTTTTTGGTGTTAAAAGAGATTGGTATATTTGATAACCATGAGTTTGAGATCTTCTTCAGACAATGTATGCTGAACCTGCCAAGTTGAATGAGTGGCCGTTGAGACTATTAGGTTGTTGGTGATTAGAGTGTTATGTTTAGGTCATTACTAAAGTAAGAAAAATTTTAGCAATTGTTCTTCTAAAGTGTATAGGTTAAGTAATGATGTATATTTCTTTTAATATTCAATTATATGATGGGTGATTGAAGTGCCGAATGTTAGCATTTTACATTCAAGCCCTTAACTCGCATATGTTTTATACTTTAGTTGTATTATTATCTAATATATTTAGTGTGTTTTTAGTGTCTTGTTTCTTATTTTCAGGTCTTAATAATCGAATATTTTCCAAAGCCGGGTGGTGATTTATTAAATTGCAATTTGCGGTGGCTCTTGCCAAAGCTATCGATGCAGGTTTATTATCTGTTATCCTTATATTATGTAAATGAACCTTTTAGAACTTATTTTAGTATGTTTAGCCTTTTTTTGGGTCTTTATTAGGGCTATTTTAAACTGAAATAGTTGAACATTTTTTAGTGTTTTTTTTTAACCTAGTGTTTTAGATGAAATATATAATAATTATATATTATATATATTATATATTAAATAGTAGGCGGATTCAAGGGAGGGGGGGGGGCCGGAAGGGCAGCGCCCCCCCCCCCCTCTCCCCCTTCCCCCCCAAATTTGTAGGAAAAATTTTTTAGGGC
>FXXK01000777.1:101286-120789 GCA_900184695.1 Betula pendula | reverse complement strand
TTAAATTTAATTTCTATTTTTATATTATTTTTTTTGGTGTACATCCTGGTATTTGAGTGATGTTTGTGCCTAAATATTAGTGTTGTACGTCGTGGACGCGGATATTAGTCATATTCGCAACTGCATTTTGATAATGTAGTTATTTCTTTTAGGTATTCTACATTCCGTATTAAGTGATTATTAATTGCATTTGTGTGGTTATTGAATGCGTTATTATCTGTTATCCATATATTATGTAATGAGCCTTTTAGACTTATTTTAGTATGTTTAGCCTTTTTTGGGTCTTTATTAGGTCTATTTTAAACTGAAATAGTTTGAACATTTTTTAGTGTTTTTTTTAAACCTAGTGTTTTAGATGAAATATATAATAATTATATATTATATATATTATATATAAAATAGTAGGCGGATTCAGAGGGAGGAGGGGGGCCGGAAGGCCACGCCCCCCCCCCTCTCCCCCTTCCCCCCAAATTTGTAGGAAACAAATTTTTTAGGGCAAATTAATTTTTTTTTAACCTATTGGCCTACCCCAATTTTTTTTTTGCCCCCCACCCAAATTTTTTTGGCTTACCAATATAAATTTCGCCTACCCACTAAATTTTTTGGCCCTACTCAATAAATATTTTTGACATTTATCCATTAAAGCCCTAATTACATAAATTAGGAAAAAAAATATATTTAACCCCTAATTTTCATCTTATTTTAATTTAGTCATTGAGTATCATATATATTTACAATCATTAAGTTTTAATCAAATTTAAATTGTTCCTCAATAACTTATAGTCAAAGTTTAACAATTTATTGGTGTGTCTCATTTGACATGCAGGGTCTATATCAACATCTAAGTTAATAATTTTTCCGATAATGCTACAAATCTAAAAGATTATTATGACAAAGAATTTTTTTTTTTTTTTTTGGAGTTGGGGTTTTTTAAAAAATTATAATTATTGTTTTTTTTTTTTTTATGGATGATTTGAGCTTAACGATATAATATTGATATTAGGTGTTGATATGAACGCTGTGACATATGACAAATTCATTTATTTGATGAAAAAGTGATAAAAGAACTATTAAAATCTGGGAAAACCTAATGACCATATTCTTGAAATTAAAAACTAAGAACTAAATTCAAATCAGATAAAGACTAAGGGCTAATATATTTTTTTTCAAAAAAAAAAAAATTACTTTATCCCTCTCCATAAAACTTCTTGGCTGCATCCCTGGGCAGATTGTTGCATATAGTCAATAGTTCCAATTAATACTACCTGCTTGTACAACCCTACTAAATATTGCTTGATTTAACATTCGTGTACATTTAAATATAAACATATGATCTAGAAAAAAAATATTATAAAACCCATGAAGTAAGCTCCGATGGTGCCATTTCCCTTCCCCAATTCTCATGCCATGGTATTGCACAGAGAAAAAAAAAACCCCTCAATATTACTTACAACTGTTTGATAAAACTTCTCAACGAGGGATGAATGGACTGCTTTGTTATTGACATATTCTCTTTCCTCCAATATCCAAAATATATATCCAATATGCTTATTTTCAAAAGTTCCTATCTTGATTTTTGGACTTTGGCTATACGCACAATTTTTCTGAGGTTCAACCTCAATTTCTTTGGGAGTACCAATCTGCCCGTTGTTGGATTGGCATTGCCTTCCATAAAGACTTGATCAACATTTTTTAAAAGTTATTTCGAAATTGGAAAATGCTTAAACATCTACTATAAATCCTTCTTAGGATCAACTAGCATTTTTTTTTATTTATTTAAATCAAAATGGGGTCCACCTCTTCAATATGAAGCAAAATGGGCCCAAGTTAAATATATTCTTATTAATAAAAAAATATGAAACTATGTTGATCTCTTAGAGAATTCTAGTCAGATGGTTTCTATCGCACTCCTCTTCGAAATTTTATGATAAGTCCCAAGTAATTGTACGTGTTTTTCTGCGGGCTCTAACAATACTAAACGTCGCTTGTTAACCTATCTCAAAGACAAATGATTTGGGATGTTTGTTATTTATAAGAAAACATACAGGTTACAATCTCTAAAGATAATCACTGATATGCGCGAGCGCTACTGATTTAATATTTATAATTAACCGCTCGCAATAGATCACACATTTGCAGTATAGGTTCAAAAAAGAGGGTATCGATTCACAGGGACCTGTGATGGTTACTTATCAAAATTTCAAGATTTTCTCTAACTCAACTCATGAAAAGAAGTGTTTTTTGAATTTTTAAATATAAATGACAGAAACATAAATGACATAAAAAGTAAATTACATAAACATAAAGGATAATAATGAAAGCAGATAGAAATAGATTATATTTAGCCATGGGGATCTTTAACAAAAGTATAATATAAGGCGTGTAAAGGTTGTCAATCCTTACAACGAACTCAACATGAAAATACTATCGAAAGAAAATAATAAAGCATTCATAGTTTTGCACTAGTCAACTCACCTAACACTCTACATATGCATATAACTCGTGTTACCTAGCATGCGATATAAGTTCTCTCAATAGCCTACACAATTTTATGAAATAAGCATACAAATATAGGTTTCCACTCTACTTTTCACCTATTCTAAGTTATTCTAATGTGGATTGAGTCGTGGCTCTCTAGCTCTAGCATACACCTATCACAACTCACATAAAATCATGTCACAAGTATTCATTGGCATGGCCTATGCTTCTTAATTAAAGACATTGAAACATTATAAATCATTCAAAACTAAAATAGGTTCCTCATAAACAAGAAACAAATCCTCATCTTAAATGGTATTTCATTAAGAACAATCCTTAGGCACATACAACATTATACCATTTGCACAAAGTCTTAGCTAAATACAATCAACCCATAACCCATGGAAAGAATTACATTAAACCCTACAAAGGGTTTAGTTTCTCATGAGAGGATTTGGATTTCTTCATTGGATTGAAGAAAATCATTCGTAAAGGAATTTAGAGCTATGGGTTGAGTTCCTATCTACTGCATAAGGAAGAAAAATAATGAAACTAAGCTAAAAACGAAATTAAAAAACAAAATCAGAACTCTCCAACTCTCAGAACCCTCTCTGCCTCTTCTCTCTCGTTTTGAATATATAGAGAGGAAAATAGTTTAGATCTTTAACAAAAGAAGTTAAAATTACAAGATCTTGATCCAAGTGGTGTTAGGACGGTTCTGAGGATGATTTCGGCCGCCTACAACTGACTGGCAAGCCGCAATTTTGGATCGAAAATATCTTCCGACTGCCGTTAACTGTCCACAAAAGATCTTCCAGTTCTGGAAGGTTCGACGGTGCTCCGATCCCCAGATTTGGGCGCTCGAGCACCAAGCTTCTGGCTGGTGCTCGATCCCTGGAATTTGGGTGCTCAATCCCCACCACTTCAACAGTACTTCAACTTCTCTTAACTTATCTTCAAGCTTAATGTCAATGATATTGCTTTGAATTCCATTTAAGACCTGAAAATAAGACAAACACTAAAACACACTAAAATATTTAGATAATAATACAAACTAAAGTATCAACATATGCGAGTTAAGGGCGTTGGAATGTATACATTCGGCACTTATCAATCACACTTGTTGAATATTAAAAGATACATCATTATCTAATTTGAAACTTAAACTTATGTTGCATATAATCACAACTGTCACGGCACTCACAACTGGTTCAGCTCTTGTTGAGAAGATCAGATGGTTTCAATCTTTTTGAGTATCCTTATCTTTCATATGCTTCAATACGCCCTTACAATCTCAAGGTAGAACAGCAGACATTGAGATTGGAACGTAACAGCAGAATCTTTTGATTACTAGAGCTTATCAATACATCCGCAATTTGATCATTGCGAGATAAAAATTAACAATCAAGGCTTTCTCAGCTAAAAGATCTTGACAAAATGGTAGTCAATCTCTATGTATTTCGTTCGGGCATGAAATGCTGGATTGGAAGAGATATAAGTTGCTCCGATATTATCACAATAAAAGAAGAGGAGCATCATGCTAAAATACTCCAAGATCACGAAAGAGAGATTGAATCCATAGTATTTTGGCTATTGCATTAGCAATGGCTTTGTACTCAGCTTTAGTACTCGAGTGAGAGATAATAGGTTGCTTTTTAGAGCTCCATGATATGAGATTAGTCCCAATAAAAATACAATATTTGATGTGGATTTTCTGTCATCTGGGCACCCTGCCTAATCTACATCTGAATAAGCAATATTTGTGAGGTAGAACACTTCTTAATCAAAAGTCCATAATCTCTCGTTGATTTGAGTTATCGGAGGATTTCTTTGACAGCAACCAAGAACATCCCGTGGTTCGTGCATAAACTGGGATACTTTGCTAACCGCAAATCCAATATCTAGTCTAGTTAAAGGTAAATATTGGAGAAACTATTGTTTATCAGTACAACGGTGGGTCATTGAAGCTTGAACCAGAGAACTTACTCATAGGAGCAGCAGCAAACATTGAGATGTTATGGGTTTGGCAAGAGACATATTAGTACGTGCCAAATATCTACAATGTAACGGTTTGAGAGAGGAACAAACCAACTGAAACACGATGAACTTTTACCCCTAAAAAGAATCACAAGTCCCAAGGTTTGACAGGAAATCATGTGATAAGGACTGAATGAGGGAATCCACTGCTGCTTCATTAGACCCTGTTAGTATTATGTCATCAACATAAACAAGGGCTAAAAGCTTAATCGAGCCAGAAGTAAAAATGAACAAGGAACTGTCAGACTTGCATCATTGAAATTCCAAGTTCAAGTAAGCTGATCTGAAGCCCTCGAGAACCATGCGCATGGGGCCTGCTTAAGATCACAAATAAGCTCTCTTGAAGATGACCACACAACTGTTGAAAATGCATGGATGAACAACCAGATGGCCTTTTTTTGTGATTTTACTGTCTCTTGTTTGTATTATTATTTATATTAGTTTTTTGTTTTTGTTTGTTGTTTTTTAGGTGGGTTTGTGATTTTGCTGTTGTTTGATTTTATTTGTCTGTTAGTCTTTGAGGTTTATTTGTGTGTTTGTGTTTGGTGTGTAGTTGTGTTTGGTGTTATTTTGTTGTTTTATATTGTGTCTGGTGGTTGTTTGGATTGTTGGTATTATTGTGTTTTTGTGTTGTGTTGTTTTTTGGTGTTTATTTGTGGTTTTTGTGTATAGATTTTTTGTAATTGGGGGGTGTTGTTAGTTGTGTTTTTTTCGAGTTTTTGTTAATTGTTTTGTTGTGTTGTTTTCGATTTATTTGGTTGAAGTGATGTTAGTGGGGTTCATATGTTGTGAAGTGGTAGAAAGTGAATCTGTATCATTATGTTGTTCTTATCTTCATTTTGCTTGCAAATATTAGCGTCACTATAAACAGCATTACTGTCGCCGTATGTAAAGTCCTATCCGTTCTATCTTTTGAGTTTATATTTTATTATTTTTGTTAATCTTGGTTTTTAGAGTTGATGGGTTTTTGTTAAGAGTTGAGTGAGTAACTCGTGGTGAATAGCGATCATCTTCTCCACCCTCAATAACCTATGGGGCATCAGTTCCGCCATCAGCATAATTTTGATGTATAAAAGATTGCTTTTTTGATTGGGAGACCACATCATAAGCTTTGGAAGGATGTGGATGGTATGAATATTAATTTAATACTTTATATTTAATGAGATCCTGCTTAGCTTGTTTATGAAATGAAAAGTGTTTGGGTGCTGTTTGGGAAATCGGTTTTCTGTTTCCTAAAACTAATGAAACACTTGTTTTATCGGTACTCGTGGATGTGCATTTCAGGCTAATATCCAGTTTTAAACATGCCAAAATACAAGGGAAATAGCAGAAGAACACCAATTATAATAGTTAAAAATCGAATACAACTATGTATACGATTCCAGAAGATACAGTGGTTTTCTGGTCCATAGTCAAGAGAAATATCTGATATTGTATTTTGAATTTTATATTGTATGTGTCATGCGTTAACTTATATTTATTATATTCTTATATGTTAGTTATAATGTGATAATATATTTTATTTATTTATTATTTATTAATATTACTATTATATGTAATGATTAGTTGTTTATTACTAGTTATGGACTATAAGATGATTTAAGTTATGGGTACATGTAACCATATATTCATACAATTATTTAATATACTTATAAATCGTATAACGTATAGCATTATAGCATATAAATATACATATAAACACATAACATTACATTTTAAATATACTCTTAAGATTATAGGCGGAAACTTCACAGAAGCCTGCCTAACTTCTACGCGCATTTGAAAGAACCCCCCCCCAAACTGACTTCTTCTCATTCACCCCTCGAAGCTGTCCAATTCTAATCATATAGAGTAGTTTAGTTCCCCATGTGCCGGGCTGTTTAACCGGTTAACAATCTCTCTTCTTTTTTTAAAAGGTAGTGAAACTGAATAGTACGAAAACTAATGTAACATTGAAATAGAGTACGCTCATCTTGAAGGCTAAGCTATTGGTAGCAACTAGCAAGAGAGCGAGCCGATGCCTATTTACCTACGATCCCCAGAACCAATCCACGACAGCACACATCCCACGACTAGAGCAAGCCGAGCCATCCAGACGTAGAGGGTGTGTTTGGGAAAGATTTATGGGGTTATGGGGTTTGTGGGTTGTTGACTTTTTGATATGATATAAAGTAGGGGAAATGTTGTAAATTTTTTGTATGGAAAAGTAAAAATTTTTGTTTTTTAGTGAATTTTTTATTTTAATTGTAATAAAAAAATAAAAAAATGTTGTTAAAAAGTTGTTGATGTGATATAAAAAGTGGAAATATTTTTTTTGGGTTTAGGAAAAGTGATGAATAGTGAAAACCATTGCAAAACAGACCCAGAAAGAGAGGGTTGTTAGACTGATAGAAAATTTTTTAGAGGAGAAAGCCTCGACGAGTGGTGAGGTCCAATGGTGGTGATCGCCAGTGGTGTCGTGGTGATGGTGATGCAAGGTGGAAATTGGTACTTGAGAAGGTACCAAGCGACGACAACGACCGAAAAGCAAGTGTTTTTTTTCTTTTCTTTTGATTACAATTATTAAAAAAACAATGTAAATCTTGATTTGAAATTTTAATCTCTAAATTACTGATGTTCGTTTGTAAATGAGTAAATTGAGTAGTGCCTAGCTATAACAGAACCCAAACAAAATTTTTACCTTTTTTTAAAAAATAAATATGAATGTACTGAATTAAAAACTTTCTTTTTTATTTTCCTAAAAGTGTAGGGGTCCAAAGCCCATTTACAATGATAATTACTTGAACTTGTTCCATCTTTTTCTTCTTGTCCTTTATGCCTTAATTGATTATTTATCGTCACACAAAATTGCCAAGCACTCTTACTCCCACCGCCTTCCAAAACTCACCCAACTAAAAAACAAGTCTGATGCAAATTAGTAGATCAACATCTCTTAGTAACTGACTTAGCATGTCCTCAATTGAGCGATCAAAACATGTCTACCTATGTTTGACCCTCTTACGCCATGTGTTCCCCTTCATATATGCCCGCACCAAGCTATGAAAGGTCCGCACAACCCATTCAACAAAACTAGCTTCTAACAATCCAGTGTCTTGGATCACTCTTATGTAACTTAATATAAATAGATGCACACCCTAGCTTAGAGCAACCCAAAAGCATCCAGGATATCAACAACATTAACCAAGCGTAGTATATACATTAGCCATGAGTCCACTAAACCAGACCAACAACCTGCCCTACCAATTTTAGGCCAAAATGTGATCAAACCCAACAACCAGCTGCAATCTAAATAAGCAAACAAGAATGCAAGATCCATCCTTCTCAATGAACAATGAGGTCCTCCGCCCTTCCTATGAATACGATCATTTACCCACTAGAGAGAACGATGGTAAAATTAGGAAAAATAAATCATTCGCCGGTCGCTCCCATAACGGCACCAAAACGTTTAAAAAGCCACCCAAATCGTGCATTAAAACCTTAGATACAAGCATAGGCTTTCCTGGATGTTCTCCTTATTTCCTGCATATTTCATCCCATCATCAGATCAGAGTGGAAACCTCACTCAAATACCTTACAGCAAATCCATGACCAAACATCCAGAACTTTCCTCGACATAAACTTTACATTTGGAAAATCTTCAACTCAACACTACACATCGCAACCCCAACAAAAAAATCCATGAACCAAAGCCTCTCCCATCGAGTAGCAATCACTAAAATTCAAACCATGACACTAAACACCTGAATTGAATTGCCAATAACATAGAAGGACGACATAAGTATCTTTTTTTTAATTGGTAGGTTACACCACCACATCCCGGTTATCACCTTCGAAACACCCCGTACCCCGCAGCGAATCCACCCCTCAAGTGACCACTTGCTAACAAAAGGGCGAAGTATCAGTCATGCTAAAGAGCAAAGAATACACGAATAATTACTTGTAACCAAGCATTAAGTTCGGAAAATGTGAGTATCCCATGTCATTTGTAAGAATGGCCCCCGCGCCAGATATGTGCAGGAACCAGTTCCCACACTAGTGACATGCTTAAAAACAGGTGTACGTAAGTTAGTAAACATTCACGGACTCAAAGATCAACCAAAACACAGAGAAAGGTGTGCTTCAAAAGTTCAAAGACGCTGAGAATCCTCTTCAGCTCAACAGCATACTAGGGCCGAAACCAATGCTGACATTATTTCTAAGTCTTTTAATTTGAGTCGTGTAGTCGTGTAACCCTATATAAAGGGAGATCAATAAATAAAGGAAAAGCATAAATTAATTACAAATTTTGTATTTGAAAAAGGTATTAGTTCCCTTAAAATTTAAGGCCTAGATTTCCTAAGAACCTAACAATCTATCACATTCTATCCCGTTACTTTTGTGAAATGATTTACGTAACATAATAGGCATCTTAATTTCAAATCATCTGCTTTTTGTTCTAAACAAGTTTCAAGCCACATGAACATCCTTTGGAAAACAGATATAGACTTGGAATGCAAAGTCTCTTAGGCATGTTTTGGGACTTGTCCAAAGTCGTTCTCTTTTGTTTTTAGATCTGAAAATGACTTAACTTGGAAATGAGAATGAAAGCAAACAAATAACAAAATAAAAGAATATTCGAACAACAGAGTTGACAATAGAATTATTTATTAAAGGTAACGTTTTCCATAGATAATAATACATTCAGGCTTTATTGTTAGAATTAAATTTGTATGCTGAAGGGGCCTGATTTTGTTGATGGCTTATACTCCCCACGGCCGCCCTGGCCCGCCCATGCTTTTCAAACTCAGGTTCCTCTGTTCTTACGCCCCACCCAGAGCACCTTCAATGCAACGACAAGATCAGTTGCTGCTCTCTGCTATGATCTACCATGTGTTAAAGTATCAAAATGGGCTATTTCAATGGTAGAAATAAATTAGTCTGACAAACTTAGTATTGCTGCACCTTCCAAGACTAATTTCTAGCATTAGTATTGATACTAATGCTATAAGTTACATTTATATGTTTCAAATAATAATTAAATTTGTTAAATTATTTATTTATTTTATTAGTTATATTCTTTTTTTAACCAATTTTTATTTTTTAATTTTTTTAATCTTTATGCCTCTAAAACTAAATACTGGTATTAACGGTGATAATTATGTGGTCACTAATATGGGAGGCTATTCATCATGAAAACACAGACATCACTATTATGGGACCATTAGCAACACGTGTAGCTCACGAGGTGGTTCTTCTTGGCGATGATCATCAAGTGGCACTAGCGAGGACATTTGTAGTTATAAAAGGGTGATTATTGTCTATGATCATGGATGTCGTCGAGCATAATATATAATATATATATATATATATATATATATATTATATATATATATATATATATATTGATGCTTTTTGCCTTTTTTTTTTCTAGTTAAAAAACAATTTGAACACACAAAATACTAACGAAAACAATTAAAACTACTTTTACTTTTATGTTAAAATAAAATACCTATTTTTTTTTTTTACAAAAATACCCTCTAAAAAGTTTTGCGATTGGATAATACTAAAATGTGAAGAATGCAATGACTTTTAGGCATTTTGGCGATATCTATAGGGGATGATGAATAAACCTCTATCTTGATATAATTCAATTTTGAAAGTGGATGAATTAATGACCTAAATCATCAAGTTTGGCTGTTTTATTTTGGTCAAATCAGTAGAAATCACTCGAAAATTAATGAAACTACACACACCAGTCCAAGTGGAAAACATGCACATGCGGAGTAGTTAACAAAAGACAAGTTAGAAGTAAGCGTGGGACTTCATCAAATTCGGCTTTGTTACGAAATTTCCATTGTGGTATCCTCATGGGCGTTGTAATAATTGATTGTTTAACGTAAGCATGTTAGGGATAAATAATTAAGACGCGCCAAAAAAGTCACATTAATTGTGGACCATCCAAATTATTAATGGGATCATTTTCCTAGTAATTTATGAGAGGTGATCAATAATGGCGGGTAGGCTGCTAGGTTCTTGCACAAAATTAAATTTAAAACACAAACTAGTCCAAACAAAGATGATAGGAGCTCACGATGAATTGAAGATAAATGAATAGATGCTAGATGGATAACGACTCCAATTAAGGGTTGGAGACAAATGTCTGATTATAATATTTAATGACCCAATTGATCTCATGCTTCCTAACTTATACTCGACACATTCCCCCACAAGTTACTAAAATAACCACCCATTAAAACACACGATAACTAAATGGATTAGATCTTTTATAATTTTTTTAAAATTTTAAATTTTTAAATTACATAACTTCAGGCTGTTCTTTATATTAAATACTTGAAAAAATGCCATATATTAAAAAAATTGTATGTTAATAATGAGAATTGAGTATATTTTCATCAGATTCTTGTTCTCAATATTATGAAAAAGTTTTGAACTAAAAATTATATTTTGATTTTATAAAGAAGAAACGTCTCTTAAAAAATGAAAAAGAATGTGTACGTGAAATTCTTTTTGACCGCCTCATAACATGTCACATTTTTAATATATTATATTTTTCAAGTCATTTGATACAAAGAATAGTTTGAAATAGCATAATTTGAAAATTTATAATTTCAAAAAAAAATATAAGAAATTCTTATCCCGTTCTTGCTGCCCATGTTCCTGATCGATGCCCATGATTAGTATTGCTAGCTCCAAGATAGGCACGTCTTCCCCCATCTGATTAATGCCTATAGTATCGTGGATTAGGATGAGGTGGACGTTGGGTCCTTCATGGCACGCCATCATAGACAACTAATTATTGGTCTTCTTGGCATACTTTTAGAAGGACGGTAAACGCGTTAATTATAAAAAGCGGGGGTTTGGGCTTTTTTGTTTAGAGCATCTTCAGCAATAGCATTCATAATAGCTCCTTAAAAAGTACAAATTTTTATTTTAACTACTCATTTTTCTATACACACTCCAGCAACATCTTCTATTTCACCATCTATTTTCTTTAAATATTAATTTTAATCATTTTTTATTATTTTAAGGTGCTTGAAAAGAATGAAAGAGAAGAGAGAGAAAAAAAATAAAAAATAAAAATTGATAGAAGGTGCTACAGTAAACTTTCATATTTGAAAGTTTACTGTAGAAAATTTATAGTAAACCTCTAAAATAGAGTGTCTGCTGGAGATGAAAAAGTAAGTCATAAGAGCTAAATATAACTAGTATGCCCAATTTAAAAGTTCTGCTGTAGATGCTCTTAATTAACACGCCCATTCATTAGTACCCTAGAGAGAGAGAGAGAGAGAGATGGTGGTATTTCAGATCTATATTCATTTTGCTATTGTGTTCAATTCATGATGCAATATATATCAGTACAAGCAGCGGGTTTAGCGATTCATAGTTCATGTCAAACACGCTGTGGGGATGTTAGCATCCCATACCCTTTTGGAATTGGTGCTGGTTGCTTCGTCGATCACTGGTTTGAAGTTGTTTGCAATAATGATTTTTTGGCCTCTCCCAAACTTGTTTTGAGGAGCCTCAACCTGGAGGTGCTGGACATTTCAGTAGGAGGCGCAGTTCGCGTCAACTATCCGACATTTTATACTTGTCCTAATGGTACAACGAGCCCAGCATATATTGTGGAGTTAGCAAAAAGCCCTTTCATCTTCTCCTAGTCGTGTGGAACAGATTCATCGCCATCAGTTGCGAAAATCTTGCTTCAATGGAGTCCGTAGATGGTTCTGGTTCAGTTATTCCTGGGTGCATATCATTTTGTGACACCAATGCAGTACTAAATTTACTTAGTTGCAATGGCATTAACTGCTGCCAAACCACTATTCCTTCCGATCTCGATGCCTTCAATACAACAATAGTGCCAATAAATACGGAGAACCGTATCAATGAAGGATGCCAGTATGCATTCTTGGTAGAAGAAACGTGGTTCCAGACCATAAATACGGCTTCCATTATGAATAGGGTTCCTGTGGCGTTGGAATGGGGGATTCGTAATGCGTCATTCTACTCACTTCCAATAAGCAATGATGGCTCGACCGCAAATAATAGCTCCTCAAACTATAATTGTATTGGTCGTCCTTCTTCAGTGAGTAACCGGAGTACTTTTACATGTTCTTGCAACGACGGCTTTGAAGGAAATCCCTATCTTCTTAAAGGATGTCAAGGTACGTAAAGTTTTTGTAAAACGTACTCTATTTATCTCTTTAATTCTTCTATTCTGTTTCGTTAATTATGTATACGAATAACACTTGTACAACACATGCGTCACAACAACTTCACCACATACACGTGCCTTATGCAGACCACACGTATGAACGTGTGTAGTGTTGAATTACACGTGTGGCCACGAATACAAGCCTGTGAAAAACGCACAATTTTGATAAATTTGATGATATAATAAACTGTCGTTTCATTCTGAAATTTAGTTTGACGTAGGGAACCTTTGTATACTTCATTTTTGTATTTGTTTTTGTTTTCCTATTTTATGTTTTATCAACTATCTTACAAGTGAATTAGAAAAAGAAAAAAAAAACGCTCTTACAAGTCTTTTTTTATTTTTTCAGATAAGTACAAAACATATTAAAAAAGAAGTATATAAAATAACTAGATATTATTAGAGAAATGCTTGGGCGGATGGGCCCTTTTAAAGACACTACCTTTCTTTTTTCAAGCACTTGCTATCCTGGTGTTAAATAGCTTGGCGCCACACGTGCAGGCACATGTTCTATGAGTAAATAATTTTTTTTTTATCAAATTTCAGTTTTTGGGATAATTATTGATATTGTCAGACTTTGATTATTGAGTTGGAATTTGAACCCACATAAATATTATAATATTAATTTAAATGAAAAAATTTCTTGTTTTCTTAATTTTAATAAATAATTGGTGATTTAATAATCACTCAGAATTTTGCTTTTAATTTATTAGATATTAACCGTGTTTATCTCCTTACATCTTAGATATTAACGAATGCAAGCGCCTACCATCACCTTGTTCCTATAGATCTGGGAGTGTACACTGTAAATATACGTATGGGTCTTACTATTGTTACATCCAGGTAGTTCACTCCGCCAAGAATTCATCTAGAGTGGCCACGATAGGTATCTTTACTTGGATCGGACTATTTAAGGCTTCCTTGATTTTCTTTTAACTTTGCTTGTTTCAATTGATCCCAATTGCTTTGGATGTACATTCTTTTAGGAGAATTGATAATATATGCATTTGGAAAAAACTTTTAGAACACATGTTTTGAGAAAAAACAAAAAAAAAATTAGAGCACAAATTTAAACGGATCAAAATGGCTCCCCATGGTTACATTTTCTAAAACTTATGGCACTCAGTTATATTCCTTGTCTCCCTTAAAAGCGCTCATATCCCAATGTTTGAAGTATTTCCAACGTATCTGAACAGTCAATAGTTTGCTAAGTCAATCATTTTGCGGTAAAAAATAAAAAATAAATTCTTCGGCTAACCGACTAAAGAGGGTGATCGGATCATTAGTCAAAATTTTTGGAGTACTCGGTTATCTTAAAGGGGTGGTCAACCACTCTCATAAAATTTGACAGGTGGTTGGACCACCTCCTCAAGAGTTTTGAGGTGATCAACCAACTTTTTTAAATGGTTAACCGCTCTAAATATTTTAAGTAATAGTCCGATCACTTTCTTAGCTAGTTGAAGAAGCCAATTCTTACAATTTTTTTGCCTCGAATTAAATAGATAGGGTAACAAAATTGTGACCAAATAAACAATCATGAATTTAAAAGTTGCAGGTAGAGGATTCTAATGGAAACCTTTAAACATTAATGCTTTTTTTTTGTTTAATTGTGCTCCTCCGGCAACGGCCCACTTTTAGTATTACTTCTTTTGGAATCTATTGGAATACAACAACAGTCAAAATTTAAATTAACATACTCTTTGTCAAATGATAGTTTGTTAGACTAGTTTTTTGGTCGAAGATGTACTCTCTCTATTTTCATTCACCGTTCTCGATCAAAATTATTGCTATAACCTTTTATTGCAAGAAGTAATCTTTTCTTATTACATTATGTAAAGCAGGTATAAGCAGTGGCCTTGGGCTATTGGTTCTACTTGTTGGTAGATGGTGGTCCTACAAAATGGTAAAGAAAACAAGAAGGATTAAATAGAAGAACAAGTTCTTCAAACGAAATGCTGGTTTATTGTTACAACAACAATTATCTTCACATGAAGCCAATGTTGAGAACACTAAATTGTTTGATTCAAAAGATTTGGAGAAGGCCACTAATCGTTTTAATGTAAATAGAATATTTGGTCAGGGTAGACAGGGTACTGTTTATAAAGGCATGTTGGTAGATGGAAGAATCGTTGCTATGAAAAAGTCCAAGGTAATTGATGAAGGAAAACTCGGAAAATTCATTAATGAAGTTGTCATTCTTTCACAAATTAACCATAGGAATATGGTTAAGCTAATTGGTTGTTGTTTGGAGACAGAAGTTCATCTACTAGTTTACGAATACGTTCCTAATGGAACTCTTTTCCAATATATCAATGGCCAAAATGAGGAGTTTCTACTAACATGGGATATGCACTTACGAATTGTAATAGAAGTTGCAGGAGCTCTCTTCTACTTGCACTCAACAGTTTCCACACCTATTTACCATCGGGACAATAAGTCTACAAACATACTCTTAGATGATAAATATAGAGCGAAAGTAGCTAACTTTGGGACTTCAAGATCCGTCACTATTAATCAAACTCACTTGACCACACTAGTGCATGACACTTTTAGTTACTTGGACCCTGAGTTTTCAGTCAAGTCAATTTATAGAAAAGAGTAATTTTTATAGTTTTGGTGTTGTCCTTGCTGAGTTGTTAACTAGCGAAAAAGCAATCTCTTCAACAAGGACACAAGAACCCAGAAGTCTAGCCACATATTTCATTCAATCGATGGAAGAGAACAATTTGTTTGATATTCTTGATAGTCAAGTTTTGAAAGAAGGCAAAAAAGAAGAAACCATTGCAGTCGCGAGCCTTGCGAAAAGGTACTTGAACTTAAACGGGAAGAAACGACCCATAATAAAAAAGTCATAGAGGAGTTGGAAGCAGTTCAAATGCTACAAAAAGCTCCTAACCTTTAGCAAATCTATGAAGAGCTTGAATATATCCGAGTAGAAATGTATGAACCATGGGATGTCCCCTCATTAACATTGTCAACCTCATTTGTAGACGTTCAACCATTATTATCTTCTCAATCAGTATGAATCAGTATTTGTTTAATGTAATGTTGTAGATTGCATCGCTTTGTTAGATCCCAATTTTACTATCCTCACTTAGTTACCCATCTTCAGGGTCCAACAACCAATTATTGTATGTAAATTCTTTTTTACAAAATGGAGAAAAAAAAATGTCAAAGCTACCAAGGATTCAAAACCCAAGATCTTACACGATGGTACTTTGAAATGGGCACTTCACTTGATTTTGATCAGTAAGCTCATGCACTTTGCCTATGAGCTTCCGAGGCTCTATCACGCCTTTACGCTTTAGTGTGTCTGACATTTTTAATGATACTGCAGTTACTGCTTGATACATAACAGAAGACGAATTTCAGTCCTAAAAAATTTCAATTTACTGATAGAACCAAGTAACTACAGGACACATAAACAGATTGCTGAATTAGAAAATAAATTTCACTCGGGTTTGAAAATTTTGATTTAGACCGAAGTTGTCTTTAACCCAATTTATCGAACCAGCAGTTAATCAATTCAATCACCATAATTAATATAAGCACAAAAATAAATGACAGGGATTTAGTAACAAAGTAAAATCATTTTGAAAAACTCTTCAAAAAATAAAACTACTCTAAGATCCAACCAAACCCAAAAATCATCCATTATAGAATACTTACGTTACATATTGTTCTAGTTACAAAACTTTTAGAACTATGAAGACACAATCTTGTAACCCAAGTTTATAAAGGACTTGTAGTAAATTGTGTAGTACGATAATGTTATGATTCAGTAGAACTCTAACAAAATTTTACATTTTACAAAATAAATATGAATGCATGAATTAAAAACTAAATTTTGGGTCCAAATCCCATTTACACGGCAATGATAATTACTTGAACTTGTTCCATCATTTTCTTCTTGTCCTTTATGCCTTATCTTGATTATATAGTCACACAAAATTACCAAGAACTCTTTACTCCCACCGCCTTCCCAAACTCACCCAACAAAAACCAAGTCTGATGCAAAGTAAATCAACATCTCTTAGTAACCAGGTTAACATGTGTCCTTAATTGAGAGATTAAAACATGTCTACCCTATGGTTGACCCTCTTACACCATGTGCTCCCCTCATGCTCCCGCACCAAGCTGTATTCAACAAAACTAGCTTCTAACAATCTAGTGCCTTGGATCACTCTTATGTAACAATCCAGTGCCTTAAATGCACACCCTAGCTTAGCGCAACCCCCCGCCCCCCAAAAAAAAAACCCCAGGATATCAACACCATTAACCAAGCGTAGTAGTATAAACATTAGCCATGAGTCCACTAAACCAGACCAACAACCTACCCTACCAATTTTAGGCCAAAATGTGATCAAACCCAACAATCGGACTGCAATCTGAATAACACAAAGAATTAAATATATCAGATACCACTACCAGAATTAAATACATCACATACCACTACAGAGTGAACCCTACCTCAAAAACCTACAGCAAATCCATACCAAACACCTAGAACTTTTCTCGCCATAATCTTTGGAAATTTCAACTCAATCATTAAGCTCCACAGAGAGAATCCATAACCAAGCTTCCAATTCGAGCAGAAATCACTAAAATTCAACCGCAACCACTAACACCTAAATTGAATTGCCAATAGCACAGACGACAACACAAATATATTTTTTTTTATTGGTAAGATACACGCACCCAACAGGGTTTTTTTTTATAAGTAATCGACATATATCATTAAAAGTGTAAGGTGCCCCTAAGTACACATAAAGTATACAAAAGGAAACATCTAGCTAGAATAAGCAAAAAAAACAAAAAAATCATTATAATTAATCGTAAAATGAGACACATAAGCAAATATCTACAAATACAAAACTTTTAAGAATTAAAGACTTAGGTCCCGTTTGGTTTGCGGAATACACCCCTGGAATGAAATGACCATTCCTATGGAATAGCCATTCTTTTATTTTGGTAAGGGCTTATTCCAAGGAATAGTGATTCCGTTGGAATACTTATTCCTTACGAAGAGGAATAGCTATTCTCTAAAAAATGAGAGCAATAGCTATTCCTTCATGAAAAGACAATATTTCCCAAAAAAAATCATTTTTTTTCTTTCAAACTAATAAAAAAGAAAAGAAAAGAAAAGAAAAGAAAAGAAAAAAAAAAAAAAGTAAGAACCGTAGAGCAGTGGTGGCCGACACCCCAATGGGTGGCGGCCACCCACAGGAGAAGCCGGGGTGCCGCACCACCCCCGAACGCCTCGTGGTGACCCACGAGCACTCCGGGGTGGGTGCGGCCACCCCCGGTGCCATCGGGGTGGCCTTGGCCACCCCCGATAAGCATCGAGGGTGGCCTGGCCACCCCCGATTCGCTTCGGGGTGGCGGCGACCACCCCTGAGCCCCTCGGGTGGTCGCGGCACCCCGGAGACGCTCGGGGTGGTTGCGGCCACCCCGACGCGAATCGGGGGTGCCAGGCCACCCTCGTTGCTTATCGGGGTGGCCTTGCCACCCCCGATGGCACCGGGGGTGGCGCACCACCCCCGGAGTGCCTCGTGGGTCCACCACGAGGCGTTCCGGGGGTGGTGCGCCACCCCGGCTTCTCCTGTGGTGGGCGGCCACCCACAGCTTTTATTAACAAAAAAAAAAAAAAAAAAAATTTGAGAATAAAAAATCAGTGGATTTTTTATTAATTTTAGTTCAATTCCAATTAGGACATATGTGCTTTTACCAAACTAAGGAATTGGGAATAATATTCCATTCACCCACCTCTATTCCGCGGAATGAGACACATAAGCAAATATCTACAAATACAAAACTTTTAAGAATAAAGACTTAATCTCCTCCAAAGTCCTCTCCCGGTCTTCAAGACTTCTGTCATTCATTTTTCTCTATAAATACCATAAAAGGCACGTAGGCACCTTCTTTCACACAACATCACTTTGCGGTAACTTGAACCCACGACCTCGCCTAAAAAGGAAAAAGTGCCATTTGTGCTAAAGCTCATTGGCAAAGACGACCCAGATAATTATATTGAGAAGATTATATATTTATCAAAAAAAAAAAAAATCTCAAAAACATTATCAAATGTGGATATCCATGGGCATTTTATAAGGTGACAGATATCCGAGACAGTTCCCACACCAGTTAGATGCATAGAAGCTGGTGTACTTAAGTTGATAAACATCCACCGACTCAAAGATCAACCAAAAAGCTGAGAATCCACTTCAGCTCAACAGCATACTAGGGCCGAAACCAATGCTGACATTATCTCCAAGCAGAATAGTGGATTGATAAAAGTATTGTAAACAAAACAAAATAAAAAAACTAATTTATATTCATAAACCCTGACTCAACTAAGCCAAAAATACAACCATCTATCCTTAAGACTTCACTTTTACTCTATTCGAAATCAGAAGGCATATCAAAAAACAATATAAAAGGAAAACAGTACCGATTCCGGAGCGAATTTTCTTTTTCTTTTCCAAGCAACCAAACGGAGGACAACCTTCTCTAAAATTTACAGAAAAACCAAAGTGCAACTAATAGAAGGTGCCGATCAGCCACATACATATTAATTTCCCGTTTCTTTTTTATCAATTTTTCAGCAAGCAACCAGAGCTTAATTCTGAAAGAAAAAAAAAATCTAAAACCACAAAAACAAGAGCCAACCAATCATTCAGCATAGTCGAAACATCATATTATTTCTAATTCAACCATATAAGAAAAGATCCAACCAGCCAAACACATCGTTCCTAATATGCACGTTCCTCGTTTAA
>FXXK01000777.1:60228-101261 GCA_900184695.1 Betula pendula | reverse complement strand
TACATAAAAAGGGTCACAAATCTTCAAAAAAATGTATAATTCCTTTCACCTAAAATTCTTAATCTATTTTTACTGAAAGTGCAATTTCCCGATTTAAGCATCAGAGGTTTTCCAATTTCTCGACGGCTGGTGTTTTTTCAATGACTTTTTCCTTATTTTATAAGAACATGTCGTTCGGTTTGGCCTTGCAAAAATATACATCATCACAACACTTTTATATTAAAAAAAAAAATGCACAATAAACAAAATCCTAAATGAGGCTTCGGTCAACCTTTCTCCCAATTTTTTTTTTGGAAGTAGTTATGTTTATTTGGATTCTTTTAAAAATGGTTTGATGAAAGAAAACAATGAATACATCCTGTTAAGTACAATCCTAAACATGGTTATCAAAATTGCAATCCAGGTTTTATAATATCCAAATTTCAAAACAATGTGAATCCTAACTAAACTTTTAAATTAGAATCCTAATTTATATTATAAGATCTAGTAGAATTTTGATGTGTTTTACAATTTTAACAATACCAAAACTCTTATATTTCATTTTTATTTTTTGAGTTTATATTTAAGAAAAAAAATACAAAATTAGTCATGTTGTTTGCATCTTTATATTGAATTTTATAGAGTAGATCCTTGTGGTTTGCTTTTATATAAAGATGGTCATTTTGTTGGCTTTCCTAACAAAACTTAATGTCACGTAGCCACTTGGCCATATCAACTACTAATGATATCGACACTCGTATATCAGTCCATATCAACATCACACGTGCTTGCCAAGCCAATTAATTGATGACACATTGCTAGCACATAAACAAGGTAAGTATTACTATCCTATTTTTCAACAAGTTATAATCATAACATTGCATGAAATGTATAGTCAAGTATAACTTCAAGATAAAAACAAAAATAATTAAACTAACTTAAATTGTCACTTACCTCTTCCAAGAAGGGGCCCTCCACATAAAGGTAAATAGAACCCCATTGCTGTTGCAAGTTCATCAAGCTATGCCTACAGTTACGACTCCACCGCTGTTGCCAGCCTGCCAGGCTCTGCTGGTGCTGATCAGCTACGTTGGACCTTAGAATTGGTTTCCTGACAGCTACGTTGCACTATCCGACGGCTACAATGCATAATAGCCATGTAATTATGCATGTAAATAGAATATTTGCAAGCATGCTTATATATGCACATTAGGTATGTGCCTAATTCATTGTACATAGAGAGGGAGAGAAATAAACTTGAAATAACTTTACATAATTGTTGAATTTGAAAATTGCTGCATATAATCTCCACAAACTGTATTTTTACTTGGTCATTCTGTTCAAAAAAAGAGGAAAGAAAAAAGGAAAAATAAACAAGAACTCTCAAATGGTATGAACTATGAAGTGCATGCTTTAGAATTTCTGTTTCTTTCTTGATTTTGGTAATTATTAGAAATGCAATTCAGAAAGACCCATAAATAAGTAAATAGTGGGGTGTTTTGTATGACGATCTGTCAATCTAGTCAAAAATGTTCTGAAAATCCAAAAACTTTTGCATTATCTCATGTTTGTAGCTGAAAACAATGCCCATGTGCTTAGCTAAATGTTTGTAACTTTTGTAGATATTATTACAATGTTATATCTGACAAAGTATTGGATGCATCAAGGGAACCATCTGAATTATAGAGACAATTTGTTTGATTTAAGAACCCCAAAAGAAGCATAAACCGAATGAAGAATAGGACATTGATGGGAACAACAAATGCTTAGGTGACTTACGTGAGGACGTTCTTCGACACATCAAATATTTTGTTTCTGTTTGTGAAGTGGATTTGGATTATGTATTTGGATTTGAATTATGTATTAGGTAAATAGAAATGATTTAGTTGTGAAGTGTATTTAGATTTGAATTATGTATTAGATAAATAGAATGGTTTTGTTGTGAAGTGTATTTTGGATTATGTATTTGGATTGTGCAGGTAAAATATGCATTATGTAATATTATTATTAATATTAATATAAAAAATTTGGAATTATTCTGGACAGTTTGACCTCAACCGTCCAAAATTAATTCTGGACGGTTTTGCCCAAAGCGTCTAGAATTATATTTCCTGATGCCCGATTCTGGATAGTTTGGAACTGTCCAAAATGCGTTTTGAACGGTTTTTCACCTAGTTCTAGACAGTTTTTTTGAACCGTCAAAAAAATTTTGTTTTTTTTTTTGTTTTGTAGTGTGAGAGACAAATTCCCCAAAGTACGGTTTATATAGAGGGAAGTAACATTTGTGCTAAAGTTCATTGGCAAGGACAACACAGATAATTATCTTGAGAACATTATATATTCATCAAAAAAAAAAAAAAATTACCATGAGAACATTATTGATATCCATGGGCATTTTATTAGGCGACAAATATTTAAGACAATTCGCACACCAGTTAGATGCTTAGAAACAGGTGTACTTTAGTTGATAAACATCCACTAACTCAAAGATCAACCAAAATCTAGAGAGAGGTGTGCTTCAAAGACCTTGAGAATCCACTTTAGCTCAACAACATACTAGGGTCGTGTGGGGAAAATCACTGATTTCTCAGAACTCTTGAGAAGCGAAAGAGAAAGAAAATGAAAAAATAATCAATCATAAGACACAGAAATTTAAGTGGTTCACCCTCAAAGGCTACATCTACTGTGTTATAGCAAAGTTTTACTATTTTAAAGAAACAATACAAGGAAGTCGTCAAAATGTGCAGACAAAGCCCAGCTACAGAAGCAGCTATTTAAAAACATTCAATTGAGTCAAAAATAGTACAAAAACGGGCGGATAAAAAAAAAATTTCATGGGCAGCCTTCGCTCCATGGACTAAGCCTCAGAAAAAATCTCATTTAAACCGTAATCCTTCTTTTATCGTACCAAGTCACACAAATCAATCTCCACATAGCCTAACAGGCCGAAACCAATGCTGACATTATTTCCAAGCAAAATAGTGGATTGATAAAAGTATTGTCAACAAAACAAAATAAAAAACTAATTTATATTCATAAACTCTCACTCAATTCTAAGCCAAAAATACAACCATATATCATTAAGACTTCACTTTTACTCTATTCGAAATCATAAGGCATATCAAAAAACAATATAAGAGGAAAACAGTACCGATTCCGGAGCGAATTTTCTTTTTCTTTTCCAAGCAACCAAACGGAGGACAACCTTCTCTACAATTTACAGAAAAAATCAAAGTGCGACTAAAAGAAGGTGCCGATCAGCCACAAACATATTAATTTCCCGTTTATTTTTTTTTATCAATTTTTCAGCAAGCAACCAGAGTTTTTGTATCAAAAACTGCTCAACTCTAATCATGTACGCAGCCAAATCCACATTAGCTTGCTCCCCAATCACATTCATACAAATTAGGATAATTGATGTATTCGAATATATATATACACTTAGGAGTTCACATTGGTCTTTGATAGCTAGAGCTTGCATTGTCGAACAAATGGGAAAATGCGGAGGATTAAGCCAGCAGTTCCTCACTCTGATCTTTCCCGAAAAAAAAAAAAAAGATAAAAGAGGAAACCACCACCCATAAGATTATTTTAAGTCCAATCTTCGTCAATCACAATTATCGACTTCAATGCATCCTTTATTATTATTATTATTTTTCTCAATTTTCGGATTGGAGGCCTTTTTCTTGGCGTTTTGGTCAAGAAACTATGAGACCAAATTTTAGATCCATTTCCTTTTTATTTATAGTTTTTATTTCTTGCGTTGTATTGGCTGTTTTTTTGGGTTCCACCCACCTCTCTTTGTAATTTTAGTTTAATGTAATGCAGTTGTTAGGTTTTGTTTCAACATAAAATGTTTTCCGACGAAAAATACTTTTAAGTAAATCATTTTTTAAGAAAATGTTTTCCTAGCATTTGGTGCATACGAAAAATTATAAAATATTTTTTTATATTTTCACATAATCATATTACCTATAAAAATTAATTTTTATTAACAAAATAAAGATATTAATATAATTATTTTCTAAAAAAAACAAAAAAAAAAACCTAAAAATTTGAGTTCTGGCGGGTCCAAGTGAGATCCAGGCGGTGTCCTGGCAGTGTCCCATCGGAGTCCCGGCTGGGTCTGATTGGGGTCCCAACAAAGTCACGGCGATGTCCGGTGGGGTCTTGACTGTGTCCCAACGGTGTTCTGGCAATAGTACAGCGATTTGAGAGTGAGAAGCTCAAACTCGAAAAATAGTTTACGATTTTAAAAAATAAAAACCATTTTACGAAAATTAAAGAAGCTTTTTTCAATCAAACCGAAAATGTTTTCCGTTGATTATTATTTTCCGTCTCACCAGACACCGAAAAATACAAAAAATCTTTTCCAAAAATCATTTTATGCCAAAATAAACAAAACAAAATAAATTGTTCAGGAAAAACAGTGGCAAAGAAAAATCAGTCCTTCTTTAAATCCTTAGAGCTCACCTTTCCTATAATTTCCACATTTTTTATCCAAGTGGATGAAGATGATCAACTTGTTGAAAACAACAAAGCAAGAACCCGAGAATGCACTATTCTATGTTCAACCAGTTTGAATAAGAAAAGTCATAATGCCCTTGATGTAATAGGCATCTTAATTTCAGACCATTTTGTTTTTGTTCTAAGCAAGTTTCAAGCCACATAAACATTCTTTGGAATACAGATATTGCTTGGAATGCATAAAAGTCTCTTATCCAAAGTTTTGGGACTTGTCCAAAGTCGTTCTCATTCGTTTCTAGATCTGAAAATGACTAACTTGGAAAAAAGAATGAAAGCAAACAAAGAACAAATAGAAAGAATATTCTTTTTTTTTTTTTTTTTTTGCAAATAGAAAGAATATTCAATACACCAGAGTATGACAATAGAATATCATTGTCAAAGTCCGTATAAAATCTTATCATTTACTTGGAGTCTTGGACCCAATGAAAGGAATATCCGCCAAAGGCGCGCACAAAGCGCAAAACAAGGTTGATAGTTATGTTTTTGTCTGTGTCATCAACTTGAGAGATTCGGATAGGATTAAAAGATCTCAAGAATATCATGCCTCTTCCTGCCACTTGTTGGTTTGTAGTTTGTTTCGTTTACAAAACTTTGCCTACGTTAATCGCCATTTTGGACAATACCAGTTCATTTGATGGATCAAGTAATTTATTTAACTAATTCCTAACTGTTTTAAGGATAGCTTTATTGTCTTTATTTTTTATTTTCTTGAAATTTTTCCTTTTCTCCTTTTTTGCATTAAAAAAGAAACACATCCATGACCAACATAAGTATTAAGATGTTGCCTATTAATTAATATAATTAAAGCAACTAGTTAATTTTTTTTTTTCTTTTACAAATCATCACAGATTTTTCGAATCTCTTAATTTATATGGGAAAAATATATTACTTAATTAGAGAGATGATGGATAGAAATTGATGGAATTAATAACTAATTCTAATTTGACTGAAGACAAGCACTCACAGAAACATATATCAAAGGCCATGAATGCAACACCCTATCTTACAGATCATGATTTTCTCCATTTCAAATTAAATGGAGATGAGCGAATTACTATAAAGTGAGAAGTAAGATTAATAATACTCGTGAGGGTTACGAATAACAATATTCTAAAACCACAAGGGAGAATTAAAGCAAGTGATCTTGAAGTTGCATGGAGACGGGAAATAAAATTAATCAGGGGAATTTAAAAGCAAATGGATTTAAGGTTACATGTAGTTGGGATTCTTATGAGTGATGCTAAGGTGATCGTAAATTCTTCTTTAGGACACATTTTTCTTTTCTCGTTTTCGAAGGTTAAGGATGTATAACGTGTTAGAATATATTAATACTTTAACAATTCATATATTCGTACGAATTCACGGGTCAGACAGTTGGGCAAAACAATTAATTTACAATGACCCGATGGGTTAAGGGTATTGGAAATATTTTCGAAATCTTATCCTTAAAGCTCTATACAAAAGAGGCAAGGACAGAGGTAACGACACAGGAATAGTGTATTTTGTTTGAGAATAGAATGACAGTTTTAACCTTTTAAATTTATTAGTTTCACATTTCACGTGCAGTTGTGATATCTAAATTTTTTTTTTTCTTTTGTTTGTACATTAGGTATGGAGAAAAATGTAAAATTAGTCCATATGATTAGTCTAAATTATAAATTACTCCCTATGATATAAAAAATAATTTAGAGGTCATTGGATAAGCCAAAATAACAAATCATTCCATAAAGTTATTTTTCGTCAATCATTTTAATAGAAATCGTTAATTGTCACGTCAGCATCAATAACATAGTAACATATGTTATTTCTAATAAAAAAATTATACATGGAAATTTATTAAAATTAAACAAGTTTTTTCGGTTAAACCGAAAATATTTTTTTGTTAACTATTATTTTTCATCGTATCAAACACTAAAAAATGCGAAAAACATTTTTCAGAAATTATTTTATGCCAATACAAACAGAGCATAATAAATTGCTCAGGAAAAGCAATGGCAAAGAAAAATCAGTCCCTCTTTATATCCTTACAGCTCACCTTTCCTATATTTTCCACATTTTGTATCCAAGTGGATGAAGATGATCAACTTGTTGAAAACAACAAAGCAAGAACCAAAGCATGCACTATTCTATGTTCAACCAGTTTGAATCAGAAAAGTGATAATGCCCTCGATGTAATAGGCATCTTAATTTCAGACCATTTTGTTTTTGTTCTAAGCAAGTTTCAAGCCACATGAACATTCTTTGGAATACAGATATAGCTTGGAATGCATAAAAGTCTCTTATCCAAAGTTTTGGGACTTGTCCAAAGTCGTTCTCATTCGTTTCTAGATCTGAAAATGACTAACTTGGAAAAGAGAATGAAAGCAAACAAAGAACAAATTGAAAGAATATTCAATACAACAGAGTATGACAATAGAATATTATTTTTAAGGAGCAAAAACGTTTTCCATAGATAATAATACATTCAGGCTTTATAGTTAGCATTTAATTTGTATGGTGAAATGGTAGAATTCCCATTTCACCATACAAAAATTAAGATGTAGTGGCTGATACTTTCAAAAGAATTTTTCACATGTGCCCTACATAATGGAAAACATAGTGTGGGGCATGCGCTTGGGTATTCATTGTTTTATTGTTATAAACATTATTTCTTTTAAAGGTCTTTAAAATAGTTTTACCGTTTGACAAATGTTCATGAGTTTTTTAACCAGTTTTTACGTTTATGGCCGTTGGTCATTAACAAGCTTTATTGTTTTTTTTTTTCTTTAATATATATAGACGCTTTTTGTCTTCTTTTTTTTTTTGTTTTTTTAACTTACTTTCTATTTAAAAAACAAAATCATTAATAAACAATTTAAAACATAAAACACTAACAAAACAATCAAAATTACTTTTACTTTTATGTACAAAACAAAACACTTTTTTTTTCTTCTTTTTTTTTTTTAAAAAAAACAAAAGCATAATCACAAAGGTTTTGCCAAACAAACCCAAATCTGGTTTTCAGATAGGAAGTTTGCGAAGACGTGGAGATGGACGTTTTCGTCACTAGAAATTAATGAAATGACTTTTAGGCGTTTTGCAATATCCTATAGGGGGACGGAATCACCTCTAGGTATAATTCAATCCTAAAATTGGATGAATTAATTAATGGCCTAGATCATCAAGTTGGCTGTTTGATTTTTGTCAAATAAGTTGAAATCACTCGAAAATGAAAGTGCACACTCCAGTCCAAGTGGAAAAGAC
Organism: Betula pendula; assembly: GCA_900184695.1. Classification (NCBI taxonomy): domain Eukaryota; kingdom Viridiplantae; phylum Streptophyta; class Magnoliopsida; order Fagales; family Betulaceae; genus Betula; species Betula pendula. The sequence goes on along the minus strand of FXXK01000777.1, from coordinate 93,512 downwards.
GGAGAAGTTAACAAAAGACAAGTCATAAATAAGCGTGGGACTTCATCTTATTCGGCTTTGTCACAAAATTTCCATTGTGGTAACATCATGGGGCCTTCTAATTGATTGTTTAACGTACGCACAGGGGCGGACCCACTAGTATGGTGGGACGAATGTTCTCTAAATTTTTTTTAAATATTTCTTAAAATATAAAATTTTATAAATTTGTCCTTCCTCAAAATTTTTCTTTTCGTTTTGACCCCTCTTTTATCATGAAAAACCGAAAATACCCATTCAATTTGTTTCCACACGGGTACCGTTCACTTCTAACGAAACTCCAAAAAATAATATCTATGATTCTATCAAATAAATATTACTTATTTAATAGGTTTTTGAATGCATGTGATTTTTGTTTAATTTTTTGAGTAGTTATTTTGCGGTCATTTGGGTTCACAATATTTATTTTGGCATCACAACTTAAATAAATTTATTATTTATGATTGCAACATTATTTTGACTTGACTCTATTTTTTTTTATATATAAATAACTCTATTGTTTTTTAAAGCTTCACATTAGTAACCCAAAATTTTGAAAAATAAATTCAAGTTTTGAAAAATACATTCACTATCATGGGAGCTATTAGCGACAACGTGTAGCTCACGAGGTGGTTCTTGCCTTCATGGCTATGACCATCAAGTGGCAATAGCGAGGACATTGTGGTCATAAAAGGTTTATTAAAAGGTTCATGTATGTCTTCGAGAATAATAAATATATATATAGACGCTTTTTGTCCTTCTTTTTTTTTTTCCTTTATTTTTTTTACTTTCTATTAAAAAAAAATTAATCATTATCAAACAATTTAAAACACAAAACATCAAAATTCTTTTGTCAAACAAACACTTGTTTAAATAAAAAAAAAAAAAAAACAAACAAACAAAATCATCGAAGGTCTTGCCAAACAAACCCAAATCTTTTTTTCGCTAGGAGGTTTGCGAAGACGTGGAGATGGACGTTTTCGTCACTAGAAATTAATGCAATGACTTTTAGGCCTTTTGCAATATCCTATAAGGGACGGAATCACCTCTATCTTGATATAATTCAATCTTGAAATTAGATGAATTAATGGCCTAGATCATCAAGTTGGCTGTTTTATTTTTGTCAAATAAGTTGAAATCACTCGAAAATGAAACTGCACACTCCAGTCCAAGTAGAAAAGACCGTGAAGTTAACAAAAGACAAGTCAGAAGTAAGCATGGGACTTCATCTTATTCAGCTTTATTACAAAATTTTCACTGTGGTAACCTCATGGGGCCTTCTAATTGATTGTTTAACGTATGCATGTTAGGGATATATAAGACGCACCCAAAATGTCACATTAATTGTGGACCAATAAATTTCCTTGTAATTTATGAGAGGCTAGGTGATCAATAATGGCTGCTAGGTTCATGCACAGAATTAAAGCACAAACTAGTCCAGACAAAGACAACTAATTGGTCTTCTTGGCAACTTCCATACAACTTCCTGGCAGACTTTTAGGAGGACGATAATCGCATTAATTATAAAAAAGCGGGGCCTTGGGCTTTACTGCTTAATTAACACTTCCATTCATCACCCTATAGAGAGAGAGTGAGAGAGAGATGGGCATGGTGCAAATGGTATTTCAGATCCTTTTGCTATTGTGTTCCATTGGCCATGTAATATCTGTACAAGCAGCGGGTTTAGCAATTAATAGTTCATGTCAAACAAGCTGTGGGAATGTTGGCAATATTACATACCCTTTTGGAATAGGAGCTGGTTGCTACGTTGATCCCTGGTTTGAAGTTGTTTGCAATGACTCTTTGGCGTATCCCAAACCTTACTTGCATAGCTTTGGCCTGGAGGTGCTGAACATTTCAATACAATACGCTTATTCAGGAAACTTCCCAGTTCGCGTTAATTATCCGACATTTTCAAGTTGTAGTGGTTCAGGCAGAAAACAAAATGTGGAGTTAGAAAAAAGCCCTTTCTTCTTCTCCCGGGGCTACAACATATTCATCGCCATGGGTTGCAACAACTTTGCCGCAATGAGGTCCTCATCAGATGGTTCAGTTATTGGGTGCGAGTCAAATTGTGATTCGAGTAAAGTGATAAATGGTGGTAGTTGCAATGGCACTAACTGCTGCCAAACCACACTTGCTTCAGGTCTCGTTGCGTTCAATACAACTATAGATCCAATAAATATTAACGACCCTATCACAGATGGATGCAAGTCTGCCTTCTTGGTAGAAGAAGAGTACTGGCTCGAGAAAAGTGGTTCAATAAATATGTCCTCCATTATGTCGTACGTTCCTGTGGTGTTGTATTGGTATATTCCATATACATCATTCAACTCACTTCCAATACCCAATAATGACTCGGCCGCAAATTATGGTTACATTGCAAATACCACAGAGTACTATTGTTATCATTCCTATAACCAGACCTATTTTAGCTGTTATTGCGGAAGCGGCTTTGAAGGAAATCCCTATCTTCTTGGAGGATGTCGAGGTAAAGTTTTTGATTTGTAGTCTATTTAATTATCTCTTTAATTCTACCTTTTTTATTTTTTGTGTTTAATAGTTCTATGAATTAAATTTGCAACACTCGTAGCATAGGCATGCATCACAACACGTGCCTTATGAGCCTGGGAAAAAAACACAATTTTCATAAATTTTTGTGTGAAATTCAGTTTGACAAAGGGAAGCTTTAATTTGTACGTAACCTGTGTATTTTTGTAGCCAAAAACAACGTTTCCTCATGAATATTAATTAATGTCACAGTTAGAATAATAATTTGCATGATTAAATTTATTATTTTTTATTAATTTTAGATTTTAAGATAAGTAATAATCTGTTAGACCTTGCTTGTTGAGTGGGAATTTAAACCCACGCAAAGGTCATAAAAAGTATTATATATTAATTTAAATGATTTTATTTATTTATTTATTTAAAATAATTGATGATTGTAATAGTCAACTTGAATTTTGGTGCTGATATATTAGCTAGATACTAACCGTGTTTGTCTTATTACATGTAAGATATAAACGAATGCTTGGACCCGGACCAAAACACTTGTCTCAGTACATCCAGGAGTGGATCTTGTGTAAATACTTATGGGTCTTACATGTGTGGGGATGACACCAAGACTCCGCTGCTCACGATAGGTATACTCTGATCAAAGTGTTTAAGGCTTTCCATTTTATTTTTATTTTGAAAAAGTGAGCCAAAAACCACCCAGACAATAATTCTCATATTTTGATTGATTTTCTTTCACCTTCCTTCTTTCAATCGGTCCCACTTGCTTTGGATGTACATTTTTTTTTTTTAACGATAATTAATATTATGCTTTTGGAGAAAATTTTAAAAACACGTTCCAAGAAACAAATTTAGAACACATATTTTGAAAAAAATTAAAAGGATCAAAATTGGCTAGCCATGATTATATTTCTTTTGAGAAATACACAGTTTTTCTTTTTCATCACTTTTTTTTAAAAAAAATTGATTCTAAACTGATGCATCACTGTTTCATGTGATCTATTATTTTAGTAAGCATTTAAATATCTAAAACTTAAGGCCCTCAGCTCATATATCCCAATCTTTGAAGTATTTCCAAGTGTCTGTACAGTCAAATCTCTTCTTCTTTTTCTTTATTTTTTAATAATTTTTCGTACTCTTTCTAAGCAATCAATTTTCAATAAATATATCATAAAATTCACTTGCTACTATCTAGAGGATACTTCAAGTATATGTGGTCGATTTTGAGATATATTAAAATATTTAGGATAAGGATTTATGAAATTTTAAAAAATGGTAGGAGCATGCAATTCTTAAAATGGTTTAAATGAACACTCAAGATTTTGCCATGTCAATCATTTTGAGGCAAAGAAAAAAAAATTACAAGAATGAGATTCTTTAACTATCCACACAAAGACAGTGGCCAACCACCCCCAAATACTTTTGAAAGTGGCTGGACCACCTTCAAAACTCTCAAAGGGTGGCCAACCACCCCATCAGCTTTGAGGGTGATCAACAACCCCCGAAAGGGTTTTGGGGTGGCCAGACCATTCCAAAAACTCATGAGAGGTTGACCAACCCCATAAGCTTTGAGAGGGTGGCTGGCCATCCCTTCAACTCTTGAGGGAGTAGCCAACTATCCCCTCAACTCTTGAGGAGGTGGTCCGATCACCTTTCAAGACTTATAGGGGTGGTCAAACATCACCTTTGGATGGGCAACAACCCAAAAATCTTAAGGGGTAGTACACCCAAAAAACCACTTAGGTGTGGGCTAAAAAATATTTTCCTATAAGTTTTTTTTATTATTATTATTATTCAAAATGAATGACTTGACAAAATGTGACCGTTGCTTTAAAATAATTGTTACAATTTTAAAAATTGTAGGCAGAGAATTATAATGCGAACCTTTAAACCTTCTTGCTTTTTTTTTGTTTAATCCTTTGCCTCACTCAACAGCACACTTTTAGGCTGTGTTTGGGAATGGATCCTGATTCTACTGTTCACGATTCTACTGTAGCATGATGTGATTGTTGAGAGGGAATGTTCTAATTTTTTGTATGAAAAAGTGAAATTTTTTGTTTTTTAGTGAGTATTTTATTTGAATGGTAATAAAAAAATATTTGATGTGATATAAAAAGTAAAAAAAGTTGTTAAAAAGTAGTTGATGTGATATAAAAAGTGAGAATGTTTTTTTTTGAAATTGGAGTGGAATTGGAGTTGGGTTGGGAATTGGTTGCCAAACATGCTCTTACCATTTCCTTCTTTTGGAATACTTCAATAATCCAAATATATTAACATACTTTTTTTCACGGTATAGTTTGTCAGACTATTTCTAGCATCAAAACTATTACTATAATATTTTACTGCAATGAGTAATCTTTTACTATTACATTGCGTTAAGCAGGTCTTAGCAGTGGCCTTGGGCTGTTGGTTCTACTTGTTGGTGGATGGTGGTCCTACAAAGTGGTAAAGAAAAGGAGGATGATTAAACAGAAGAATAAGATCTTCAAACGGTTGTTACGACAACAATTATCTATACATGAAGCCGATGTTGAGAACACCAAATTGTTTAAATCAAATGATTTGGAAAAGGCCACTGACCGTTTTAATGTAAATAGGATACTTGGCCAAGGAGGACAAGGCACTGTTTATAAAGGCATGTTGGTAGATGGAAGAATTGTTGCTGTGAAAAAGTCGAGGGTAATTGATGAAGGAAAACTTGAAGAATTCATCAATGAAGTTGTCATTCTTTCACAAGTTAACCACAGGAATGTGGTTAAGCTAATTGGTTGTTGTTTGGAGACTGAAGTTCCTCTGCTAGTTTATGAATACGTTCCTAATGGAAATCTTTTCCAATATATCAATGGCCAAATTGAGGAGTTTTCACTAACATGGGATATGCGCTTACGAATTGCAATAGAAGTTGCAGGAGCTCTCTTCTACTTACACTCAGCAGCTTCCTCACCCATTTACCATCGAGACATTAAGTCTACAAACATACTCTTAGATGTTAAGTACAGCGCTAAAGTAGCTGATTTTGGAACTTCAAGATCCATTGCTATAGATCAAACTCACTTAACCACACTAGTGCAGGGCACTTTTGGATATTTGGACCCTGAGTATTTCCAGTCAAGTCAATTTACAGAAAAGAGTGATGTTTATAGTTTCGGTGTTGTCCTTGCTGAGCTGTTAACTGGTGAAAAAGCGATTTCTTCAACAAGGACACAAGAACCCAAAAATTTAGCCACATATTTCATTCAATCAATGGAGGAGAACAAGTTGTTCGATATTATTGATAGTCGAGTTTTGAAGGAAGGTAAGAAAGAAGAGATCATTGCAACCGCGAACCTTGTGAAAAGGTGCTTGAACTTTAACGGGAAGAAACGACCTACAATGAAAGAAGTCGAAATGGAGTTGAAGGCAATTCAAATGTTGCAAAAAGCTCCTAATCTTGAGCAAAACTGTGAAGAGCTTGAATATGTCCGATCAGAAACGTACGAGCCACGTGATGTTGGTCCCACATCAACAATGCCAACCTCAATATCCGTAGATGTCCAACCATTATTATCTTCTCAATCAGTATGAATCAGTATTTGTTTAATGCCATGTTGTAGGCTAAATAATTTGTTGTTTACGTTGTAATTTCAAGAATCATCTAAGAATATCAGTTTACCATATCCAATTGTCTTATGATAGTATAAGATAACAGATGTTCATTTTATAAAGATCCATTTTTGTTGTTGGTGAAACATTAAATAATCACCCTAGCAATGGACCCTCATATCACAATCACTTTTATAAGGTAAGCAAATCAAGGATATTCTCCACTTAGAAACTATACACTCTTGTGGTCATCAAGTACAACCTAAAAGGAAATTACTCTACAAGGAAATTCACACCTTATTGGAATTCATGCTACCATATGGGCTGGCCAGGAGCCGCCCCATAAAAAAAGGGTAGATGTCACGCCCATCTATTATTGCGAATAAATAATAGGAAAAACTTCACTAAGACCTCTCAAACTTCCACGTGTTATGAAATACCTCCCTAATCTTTGATTTCTCTCACTTTGGCTCTTTATACTTTCAAAATATCTCATTTAGCCCCCCTCCGTTAGGATTTTCCGTTAAATCCTAACGGAGTAGTGCAAAAATTATTAAAATACCCCTCATTTTAAATTTTTTTAATAATTTTTTTAAATATATTATATAGGGTATTATATGGGTATTTTGAGAATTTTAACAAGGTTTGACGGTGAAAACAGACAGAAGGAGGTTAAATGATACAAATTGAAAGTATGAAGGGTCATAGTGAAAGAAATCAAAGATTATGGGAGCCATTAGCGACACGGACAACATAGTGCTCAATTCAAAACACAAAATGCTAACAAACAATTAAAACTACTTATATTTTTATATTAAAGTAAAATCGAACAAAAAAAACACATCTAAAAGCTTTTTGCAACAAGGATGTTTGCGAAGAAGTGAAGAATGCAATGACTTTTAGGCCTTTTGCGATATCCTATAGGGGGATGGAATCACCTCTATCTTGATATAATTCAATCATGGCCTAGATCACCAACTTGACTTTTTTATTTTTGTTAAATCAGTTGTCACTCGAAAATGAAACTGCACACTCCATTCCAAGTGCAAATCACGGAGAAGTTAACAAAAGAGAATTCAAAAGTAAGCGTGGCAGGTACATTTGGGATTGCGATTTCGTAGATAAAAAGTGCGATTTTAAATCAAATCGCAAAAAATTAATCATTTGGGATTGCATTTTTAAAAAATTACGATTTTAAAACTCAGAAAATTTGAGTTTTCAAATTGTAGGTAATGAGGTGTTTTTTTTAAAACGTACAATTTTAAAGATTAAACTGCGATTTTAAAGGCGAAACGCTTAACTGCATTTTTAAAAATCACGTTTTAAAATCGCACCTTTTGAAATCATAGACCCAAACAGACTTTGTTACGAAATGAAATCGTGGTATCCTCATGGGGCCTTCTAATTGATCATTTAACGCATGTTAGGGATATATAAGACACGCCCTAAAAGTCACATTAATGGGATCACTATTCGCTCCTAGTAACTTTTAATTAGGAGAGAATAGTGATCAATAATGGCCTCTAGGCTGCTAGGTTCATGCCCATAATTAAAGCACAAACTAACTAGTCCATACAAAGACAACTAATTGGTCTTCTTGGCAACTTCCATAGAATTTCTTGGCGACTTTTAGAAGGACGCGCGAGAATAGCGTTATAAAAAGCGGGGGCTTGGGCTTTGCTGCTTCACACGCCCATTCATCATCATCGATCCTAGAGAAAGAGAGAGAGATGGGCATGGTGCAAATGGCGGCATTTCAGATATTCATTTTGCTATTGTCTTCAATTCATGCAATTAATATCTGTACAAGCAGCAGGTTTAGCAATTAATAGTTCATGTCAAACAAGCTGTGGGAATGTTAGCAATATCCCATACCCTTTTGGAATAGGAGCTGGTTGCTACGTTGATCCCTGGGTTGAAGTTGTTTGCAATATTAATGACTCTTTGGGCTCTCCCAAACCTGTTTTCAGGAGGCTCGGCCTGGAGGTGCTGAACAACATTTCAGCATGTTGGTACAGTTTATGACGAACACCTGTAAAAGAGGAACACGTAAGCAAAGAGCTTGCCGGGAGGTGCCGGCGGGGGATAGCTCTGATGCTTAAGTTAGTGAGCTTATAGAATGGTCTAATAATAGACTATAATTTGATAGCTTGTGTTTGATAGTGAAATGATTTTTCAACCCCTTACCTCTGTTCTCCTGGCTTTATTTATATCTCTTTCGGTATAGTGGTTCTCGGGTATTTCGGGGTCGTGCTCCTGGACTTCGTGGTCCCGATCGTGTCTGTTATGTATGATCATACGTAGTGGCATCAGTCTGTGATTCTCGGGTTCGTGGTTGGTCGGTCCTCCCTTTCAGGAGTTGTGGCCTTCGTGGCTGTTAGTAACGAAACCGTTTCTTTGCTTTTGTTTTGGGGCCTGCTGTCGGGTATGGGCCTCTTGATCTGGGCCTTGCTGCATGATTGGGATTTTGGGCCCTTTGGCCCAAACTCCCTAACAGTTACCCCCCATTCCCCTAACCCGAGTCCTCAGCTCGGGTTATGGGTAATTATCTCACCGAGGGCTGATCGAGGCTCGGGCCGTGTGGGCTGGTTGTTAGCTTTGGCGTATCTATTCCTTAGGGGGCACGTGGCATCTTGCTTGTGGTGTCTTTTAAGTGGCACGTCTTTTGACGAACTGTCCTTTCGCGTACTGGCTGTACCGCCTGAAGATCGTCCCTTGATATTCTTGGCTACACGTGGCGCTTCAGGGGCTTGGACGCATTTAAGGATTTGCACGCTGTTTGGTGTGGGCCTCCCTCTTATCCTTCGTCTTCTTCCTTTGCTCTGGTTCTGGTGTTGCCATAACCGATTGGACTTACATTTTCCTTCTTCTTTCTTGCTTCTGTTCTGCTGGCTCGGTATCATCTCCACGATTTTTCTTCGTGGTATTTCCTTAGGGTCGTCTTTTTTAGGGTTTCTGTTGATAAAGTGCTACCTTTAGAGTGTTTCGTTGATCCTGAGGGTTCCCTTTTTTCTCTTTTGGAACCTACACTTCAACTGATTGAGCCTGCTGTTTCCCATCTTCGTTTAAGTGTCGCTTATTTGCTAGTTCGCCAGTGCTATTCACGTATTCCTCCTCCTCTTATCCCCAGCGTCTTATATATCATGGGTTTAATTCCTATTCCTTCTTATTCGGACGGGTCAGGCAGCGACCCTTCTAACTCACAATCACCGGTTGACTTCGCTGTTGACCACATTCAACGATGGAGGTCTGTTCTTCTACCGAAGGACGAGTCTAGATTGCGCAAGTTTATGGGATTCCCGCTTCCGTTCTGATTCGTTTTCCCGAGCCCGGGAAGCTGCGTGGTTAACGACAAGATTCGGGAAAGTTTGTTTGTGGAGCATTTTTTGAGGTTGCTTCCGGTTTCCTTTACCCTCCATCGTGCGAAGGCTTCTTTGTTATTTCGATTTATCTCCTACCCAAATCAAACCTAATGGTTGGAGATACTTGTTGGCTGTTGCATTCTCTGGCCGTAGTCTTTGGAGATGAGGGTCTCTCTCGATTGCGAGTTTCTCAACGTTTATCAGCCTGTCAGGTATGGCAACTGGATGTGACGTTTCATCTTAGAGGATAACAAAAATTATCCATCTTTCTCCTAGTTACTACCGATAACAAGAAGTGGGAGAATCTCCTATTCATGGTCTCGGTGAATGGGACATCGTCTCGGATGATAGCGAGGGACCGGCCTCTCACAGTTCTGTTTCTTGCACTTGGAAACCTCCTGTTTTAAGCTGTAAGTTATCTTAAACCAAGGTCTTTACTGAACCTTTTTGTTACTCGGACTCTTACAGTTCTGTTTTCTGACGGCCTCGGTTTTATTTTCAGGGCAGGAAATCCCTTCGTTGACCGTCGAGCAACAACGTCGGGTGGATTGGATCTTGGGATTTGCTGCCGACAAGTCTGCTTTGGCTCGGGACATTCGAGACTTTGACCTTTTGGTTACTCGCGGTCGTATCCACAAGTATCTGGGATACCGAGTGGTTGGGAGCTATGCTCCAAAGAAGAAGGCGGATCCCGAGAGAAGGCCCATTCCCGAGGAATTTCCGAGAGAAATGTTCCATGTGGGGAAAAAGATTTCCGGGAAGGTTGGGCCTCTTGAGAGGAAGAGGGAACCCAAGAAGGGGTTTCCTGAAAAGAAGAGATCTCCCGAGAAGAGAAAATTTTTCGAGAAAAGGTTACCCGAGAAGAGAGTAGTCTCGGGGGAGAGGAAACCTTCTGAGAAGGGACTTCCAGAGAAAAAAGCTCTTCCTGATAAAAGAGCGGTTCTTGTGAGGGCGGTTTCCAGGAAAGTGGTTCCTGAGACGGAACAGCCTATCGCCAAGCCGGACGTAAGACAGGAACCCAGTAGTTTGGGTGCCTCTTCGGCTGAAGCCCGGACAAAGCCGGCTCTGGATAAAGGAAAAGGTAAAGTAACCGGGGATGTGTCTCGTAAGGAGGAGGAGATTCCAACTCCGAAAATTATGGCATCAGCTATGCGGTCACATCGGTCTGCGGTTCCTCCCCCTCAGCCGAAAGTCAAGCCTACAATGGAGATTTGTGGGGCTAGCACTTTTGAACCTATCGTCATGCTGACTCCTGGGGCTCCTTCTAGAGTGTTACCTCCTCGGTCTGATTCTGAGGGCCATAACCCCGTGGGAGAGAAAAGATCCCGGAATGAAGATGTTCATGTGGAAGGGCCCGAGAAAAGGCAGAAGGTGGATCACACTCGATATTTTGACGCCATACTTGGTCGTCATCTGGCCTCCCATCCGTTGCCTGATTTAGGGGAAGCCAACATTGTTCCCACCGGTTTATCTCCTATGGCTCCAGCTGATAATGGGTTGTTTGACCCCCCTACAGTTGATGAGGAGGTTTCTTTACCCGTGGGATCGGGAGAAGCGTTCCTTGGTCACCAATCTCCTTCATTTGGAGAAGGGGTCACGGACCGACCGCTAGGGACGGATCAATTTTGTGAAGTTGCTTCTTCTCCCGCTGTTGCCAGCGCCGAGTGTCCGGCCCAGGAGACGCCTACTGGTGGTGGTTCTGGCTTTTGGGGACCTCTTTTGTCCTCTCTTGGTGATGGCTTGATTGGGCATCCTTTGCAGGCTCTCTCCAATATCATTCCCCAGGGCCATTCACGGGGAGCTGGTCGAGTGTCTCCGGAGGAATTCATCGATTTTCTGATGCATCAGAAGATCACAGTAAGCCTAGCTCCTTCTGCAATTCTTTGTTCGTTAGTGGCTCCACTATTTTTTGCTAACTTTTGTCTTTTCAGGATGTTATTAACGCCGTTAGCCTTTTCTTGGAGTTTCGAGACAGTGTGAAGGCCTGTCCAGATGAGGTTTCTGTCTTGAAGCAGAAGCTTAAAAACTCTGAGGATGATGTAGCTCGATTGGCTGGCCTTGTTGAGGGTCAGGCCACAGAACTCCGGGATTCATCTTCGGCTCAGGCTGTCTTGGAGGCCAAAGTCTCTGAGTCTGAGGGACTTCGGTCTCGGTTGAGCGCTGCCGAGGCCAGGGTGACCGAGTTGGAGTCACGGATTAAGGAGCAGCGGGACTCGGAGGTTCAAGCTGCTGAATGGGAGGATCTTCTGAGCAGGCTTTCCGTTGCTGAAGATCGGGTTGTGGACTTGGAGGCCGAGTTGTTGATCGCGGGCGCCGGTCGTCAAAAGATTGTCGCTATGCATGCTGAAGTTACCGAGGAGTTGTGCCGTGTAAAGCAGGAGTTTGCTGTATCGGAGTCTCGGGCCTCACTTCTTGCCAAAGAGAAGGATGCTTTGGTCGTGTCCCTGGCTGAAGCTCGGGATCAATCTTCTGAAGATCAGGCTAGGGCAGAGAATTCTTTGGCCCTTGTCCAGACTGTTCAGCTTGAATACAAGTTAACACGTAAAAGGCTGCGTGGTCTTCGGAAGAAGCATCATCACTACCGAGCCCTGTCAAACCGTTATTTTCAGCAACTATGTTGTATGGCTCGGGTGAGGGATGGCGCCTGGGCGTTGGGCTACTGTTGGGGCTTCTGTACATTTAGGCACTTATACCTTCATCCACGCCCCGATATAGATTTGGAAACAGTGGATCCCCGGGGTTTGACAGTCTCTGCTTCTGCCATTCAAGCATTGATTGAACTGGGCCGGGAAGAGATGCCTGATGCACCCGGGCTTAGCGAGTTTAAGGCTATCACTCAGGCTACTGTGGAAGATAACCCCGGTGACTCTGCCATTCCTGTTGAAGATGATCCTGATGACTTGGTTGACCACGGTCAGATTTGGCGTCAAAGGAGCAAGATGAGGCTTCGATGGTTAAGGCCTCAGCTCCTGGTTCCAGCTCGGATAAAGCCAGTTTTGGGGATGTTTAGTCTTGTATAGCTTCGGGAAATTTTGTACATTGAATAGATTTATGTTTTTCTTGTTTTTGTTTTTTGTTCCATTCTTTATTGTAATGAATGAATTTGTTTCTGGTCTCAATGTGTTCTTTCTTTCTCGTCTTCATCAATGTTCAAATACAGATTTTGATTGTTGCAATATTTTCGTGTGGATTTTGATTGTTTAAACAGTCTTGTGAGTTTTTGATGTTCGGGATTATGGCTCTCGAAATCTTTTCTCAGGATTTTGACTCTTAGGGTTTTTCTCTCGGGATTTTTCCCTTGAAATTTTTTGATTCTCGGAGTTTGGACTCTCGGAATCATGATTCTCGGAGTTTAGTAGTTTGGTTCTTGGAGTCTGGACTCTTGGCTTTCGAGATTGTGACCCTCGGGTTTTCAAGTTCGTGAGTTATCTCGGGGATCTGAGATTTCACGCTTGAGCGTTATTTACGCCCCTCTTTTCCCTCTACAAATGGTTTTCCCTAATTGAGTGGGGCAAAATATAATTGACCATCATAGTTAAATAGGACTGGCGTAGTGTTCTTTTAATTTTCGAGACCTACTTTTTGTAGCCTGGACATAATTGCCCGAGACCCATCATTTGTAGCCTGGACCCAATTGTCCGAGACCCATCGTTTGTAGCCTGGACATTATTGCCCGAGGCCCATCTTTTGTAGCCTGGACATAATTGCCCGAGACCCATCATTTGTAGCCTGGACCCAATTGGTCGAGCATCTTTTGTAGCCTGGACATAATTATCCGAGACCCATCGTTTGTAGCCTGGACATAATTGTCCGAGACCCATCTTTGTAGCCTGGACATAATTGTCCGAGACCCATCGTTTGTAGCCTGGACAATTGTCCGAGACCCATCTTTTGTAGCCTGGACATAATTGTCCGAGACCCATCGTTTGTAGCCTGGACATAATTGCCCGAGACCCATCTTTTGTAGCCTGGACATATTGTCCGAGACCCATCGTTTGTAGCCTGGACATAATTGTCCCGAGACCCATCTTTTGTAGCCTGGACATAATTGTCCGAGACCCATCGTTTTGTAGCCTGGACATAATTGTCCGAGACCCATCGTTTGTAGTCTCTTTTTTGATAATTCAAAATTCATAAATGAATATTGGAAATTGTATGTACATAAAAGTAATTCCGTGAAATGAATTACTGGAAATATTTCTTCAGATGCTCGGCGTTCCACGGCCTTGGCAATTTCTTTCCTTCTGCTGTCTCCAGGTGATATGCTCCCGCTCGGTAATTTTCGATCACTCGGTAGGGACCTTCCCATTTGGGTGCCAACTTTCCATCTGCTGCTTCTTTTGTTGCTAATGTGACTTTACGCAGCACCCAATCTTCTATTTTGAGTTTTCTGGGCTTTACCTTTTTGTTGAAGTATTCTGCTGATTTCTGTTTGTACACTGCCGTTGTCAACTCGGCGGCTTCTCTCTTCTCTGGTAATAAGTCCAGGTTCAACATCAGCCCTTCATCATTGAGGCCCGGGTTATAGTGCTCTACCCGGAAACTTGGAGAACCAACTTCCACAGGGATCATTGCCTCTGCTCCGAAAGCTAATGCAAATGGTGTCTCTTCCGTCGGGCTTCTTTTGGTGGTTCTGTAGAACCACAATACTTCTGGCAGGTATTCCGCCCAGGCTCCTTTTTTCTTTCCCAGCTTTTTCTTCAATGTCTGGAAAATTGTCTTGTTCGTTGCTTCGACCTGGCCATTGGCCTGAGGGTGTCCCGGTGATGAAAAGTATGGGCGTATATGGAGTCCTGCGCACCAATCTTTGTAATGCTGGCAATCGAATTGCTTCCCGTTGTCGAACACGATGGCATATGGTAGGCCGTACCGGCATATCACAAAGTTCCACAAGAAATGGGTGATGTTCTTCGTGGTTATTGTGGCTAGAGCCATTGCTTCGGCCCATTTCGTGAAATAGTCGACTGCTATCACGACGAACTTGACACCCCCCTTTCCTTGTGGTATTGGCCCGACAATGTCTACCCCCCATTTGGCGAATGGCCATGGGGAAGAGATTGAACTTAGTTGTTCTGGGGGGTTAGTTGGTACCCGTGCGAACCTTTGGCATTCGTCGCATTTTTTTATTACTTCGAGGGATTCCTTGTGCATTTTGGGCCAGTAGTACCCGGCTTGGATAGCTCTGTGAGCCACCGTTCGCCCTCCTGAATGGCTGCCACAGATCCCTTCGTGGATTTCTCTCAACACGTACTTTGCCTCTTCTTCCGATAGGCACTTGAGCAAGGGTAGAATGTAACCCTTTTTGTAGAGTACGCCATTGATGATGGTGTACCTTGCTGCTTTTGTCCTGATTTTTTGCGCCTTTTTCTTCTCTGACGGCAGCACTCCATGTCCAAGGAATTGGATAAGGTCTGCTGCCCAATCTGGGGCATTACTAGTTAGCATTACGTCGTTGCCGCCGTGAATACTTGGTTCTGTCAGTACCTGTATTTCCATGCCTGATAGCTGTTGTTCATCCTCGGGGGCCGACCCCAGTCGGGCCAGCTTGTCAGCTTCTTCATTTTCTTCCCTTGGAATTTGTTTCACCAGCAGCTGGTTGAATTGTATGCGAGCTTCTTGCACCTTGGCTAGATATTCCTTCATCCTTTTTCCTTTTGCTTCGTAATCTCCCTGGATTTGGTGAGCTATGACTTGGGAGTCAGTTCGGATTTCCACGTCTTTAGCTCCCATTTCCAATGCCAGGTTGAGTCCCGCTAACACAGCTTCGTACTCGGCTTCGTTGTTGGTTGTCTGAAAGTCCAACTTGATGGCGAAGGTTAGCTCCTTGCCTCTCGGGGTTATCATGACGATCCCGACCCCGCTCCGGCTGGCTGTTGAGGATCCGTCAACATATATTACCCAGAGGTTCTTCTTTGATACCTTGTTAGGGTCGGGGAAGTTGGTGAATTCCACCAAGAAGTC
Source organism: Betula pendula (assembly GCA_900184695.1). Classification (NCBI taxonomy): domain Eukaryota; kingdom Viridiplantae; phylum Streptophyta; class Magnoliopsida; order Fagales; family Betulaceae; genus Betula; species Betula pendula. Next base: position 78,075 of record FXXK01000777.1, on the reverse strand, counting down.
TGCGAGTGCCTGCCCTTTAATTGCTGTTCTGGGCAAGTATTCGATGTCGAATTCCCCGAGCTCGACTGCCCAATTTACTAGTCTGCCCGAGGTATCTGGCTTATACAGTGTTTTCCTCAACGGATACTTGGTCAGTACTCGGATGGTGTGCGCCTGGAAGTAAGGTCTGAGCCGTCTTGCTGATACTACTAAGGCGAAGGCCAGCTTTTCAATTTGAGGGTATATCTCCTCGGCTCCTCTTAGTGCTCGGCTTGTGAAATATACTGGCTTCTGGACTCCTTTTTCTTCTCGGATCAAGACCGAGCTGACTGCTGAAGGTGAAAACGCCAAATACAGGTACAATGGCTCGCCTTCTGATGCCCTGCTTAGCAGTGGTGGAGTGACCAAGTATTGCTTTAATTGCTGGAATGCCTGATCGCAAGCCTCGGTCCATTCAAATGCTTTTCTTAGGATTTTGAAGAAAGGCAGGCATTTATCCGTGGACCTGGATATGAACCGATTCAAGGCTGCTATCCGTCCGGTGAGTTGTTGTAGTTGTTTCGTGTTTTTAGGTGAAGACATGTCCAGGACAGCCCTCACCTTCTCGGGATTGGCTTCGATTCCTCTCTGAGACACTAGGAATCCCAGGAATTTTCCCGAGGACACACCGAAGGCACATTTGGCCGGGTTCAGCTTCATGTTGTACTGCCTCAGTGTGTTGAACGTCTCCTCCAGGTCCGAGACATGATCAGCTGCTTGGACGGTCTTGACCAGCATGTCGTCCACATAGACTTCTACATTTCTGCCGATCTGGTGCTTGAACATCATGTTTACTAGCCTCTAGTATGTAGCTCCCGCGTTTTTCAAACCGAAAGGCATTACCTTATAACAGTAAAGACCCCGATCGGTGATGAATGCTGTCTTCTCGTGGTCGCTTTCATGCATCCTAATTTGGTTGTAACCTGAGAAGGCATCCATGAAGCTCAGAAGTTCATGCCCTGACGTTGAGTCTACCAAGACATCTATCCTCGGGAGTGGAAAGCTATCTTTTGGACAAGCTTTCTTCAGATCGGTGAAATCTACGCACATCCGCCATTTGCCGTTTGCTTTCTTGACCAAGACCACGTTGGCCAACCAATCCGGATAGTGCGCTTCTTTTATGAACCCAGCTTGGAGCAACTTCTCTACTTCTTCTGCAGCTGCTTGATTATGCTCGGGTGCGAAACTTCTTCGCTTTTGCTTGACGGGCTTGGAGCTTGGGTCCACATTCAATTGGTGTACAATGACCGATGGATCTATTCCGGGCATGTCTTCATGTGTCCAAGCAAATACATCTTTGTTGTTTCGGAGGAAGTGCTGGAGCCTGTCTCGTATCTCCTGAGCCAGTTGTGAACCGACCCTAACTTTTTTATCTGGCCCGTCAATTTCAACTTCATCCATATCTTCCGCTGGCTCTGTTTTTTGCGTTACTTTGCCCGGGCCGTCTATTTTGACTTCTAACGTCTCCCTCCTGGTTGGATCTTTGAGGGTGATGTTGTAACAATTGCGGGCTGCCACCTGGTCGCCCCTGACTTCCCCGATCCCGTGGTCGGTTGGAAACTTCATCTTCAAGTGGTACGTTGAAGTTATGGCTCTCAGCTTATTTAGCGTCGGTCTTCCGATAATGGCGTTATATGCTGAGGGTCTGTCAATTACCAAGAAGTCGGCCATGACGCTGGCCTGTTTTGGTGTTGATCCTGCCGTTATTAACAGAGTTATAACGCCGATGGGTTGGACCTTTTCTCCAGCGAATCCCACAAGTGGCATTCGGATCGGTCTCATTTTGTCTCGGCTGATCTTCATTTGGCTGAATGCTGTCCAATATAGGATATCGGCAGAGCTCCCATTGTCGATGAGGATTCTTCGGACGCTACAATTCGCCACTGTCATTGTTACAACTAGTGGGTCATCGTGCGGCACCGAGACCCCCCACTCGTCTTCTTCTGAAAAGGTCACTTCTTCAGATCCTCTTTTCCTGACTCTTCCTGGTTTATTTAATGACAATATTTCCTGTGATGCCAGCCTACGGGCATATGCTTTTCTTGCCGAGATTGACTCTCCTCCTCCGGAGAACCCGCCTGAGATGGTGCGGATTTCCGTCACGGCCTCGTGGGCTCTGGGTGCTTGCCTCAAGTTATTATCCCTCGGGTTCCCATTGCCTCTATGATCCCTCGGGTTGTTATCCCTCGGGTTCCCCCTCCATTGGTTATGATCTGGTGGAGGATTGTTGTTCTTCTGCTGCCTTTGTTCGGCCACAAACTTCGTAAGCTTTCCATTTTTTATTAGTTTTTCAATCTCCAATCGTAGGATTATACATTCTTCTGTTTCGTGACCGTGGTCTGCATGGAAATCACAATACTTCGTTCTGCTTCTTCTGTCGGGATCGGCCCGCATTTTTTGTGGCCAACGGAGACTAGGGTCATCTTGGATCTGCATGAGTATTTCGGATACGCTTGTGTTCAAGGGAATCCATTTGAACTCTCTCTCGGTAATTGGGATCGGGTTCCATGTTCTCTCGGGGATTGGGTTCCAATCCTTCTTTTGGGCTTTGGGAGCCTGTTCCGATGGTTCGGACTTGACCCTAGCAAGTGTCGGCTTGCTTATTACCCGAGCTGGCGCTCGTTCTCCTCAGGGATCCTTCTTTTCCTTTGCTGGAATTGGGCGCTCCGACCTGGACTCCATTAAGGCTTTGATCGTCTCTTCCCCGTTCATGAATTCTTCAGCCTTATCCATGAAGGTTTGCAACCTCGTTGGTGTCTTCCGGGCTAATTCGGCCATTAGCCCTCCATCAGGCCTTATCCCGTTCAAGAGTGCGAACAGGACCACATCCTCCTTCGGGTCTTCCACGCTCATTTTTTCTTTGTTGAATCGCATCAGATATTCTCTAAGCGATTCTCCACTCTTCTGCTTCACCGTCAGCAAGTGGGCCGCGGACTTTCGTCGTCTTCTTCCGGCTAGGAATTGTGTGAGGAACTGCCTTCCTAGTGCGTCAAAGCTATCGATTGACTTTGGCGGAAGCTTGCCAAACCATTCCCGGGCACTGCTTTTTAAAGTGAGGGGGAACGCTCTGCAAGAAATCTCGTCTGGGGTTGCGTGGAGAATGGAATGCTCTCGGAACGCCTCAATATGCTCGGCAGGATCCTCCTCTCCTGTGAATTTATCAATTCTCGGGATCTTGAACTTGTCGGGCAAAGGAAATGCTGTGATCCGGTCGGTGAAGGGGAGATTTGTACTCCGCAGCAGATCTTCGACTACCGATCCTTGGCCGTTCCCCTTTTGATCGATTGCCTGAGACATTCTTTCGTACTTCCTTTTTAAGTCTTCAAGCTGCGCATGTATATGACTTTCTTGGCCATGATGAGAGAAATCATGAATTTGAGATAAATGGCCGAGATAAGGAGGCTGGTTCTGGACTTGGGGTTGCACGGGGTCATGAGGAGGAGGATAAGGCATATGGCCATTATTCAGGACCTCCTTGCCATTCTCCCCCCTCTCTCCGCCGTCCTCATGACGGCTTGCTCCTTCGGGTATGATTCGCCTGGCTGGGATTTGCTGACGCAATTCTTCATTTTGCTTAGCCAGGTTTTCCATATGCCTTGACATTTGTTGCAGATTTTCTTCTAGAAATGCAATTCTTTCTCCTGGATCATTTGGGGGCACTCCAAGATTAGGAGGAGGCCTAGATGGTCCAGCTGCATGGTGGACTGCCTCTTGCTCAGGAGGCGTGTCATGAGCAGCTGCTGATCGACGGGTGTTCACCATATTCAGATTTGTATCGTAGAAACAACACTGTGTCGTTCCCACAGACGGCGCCAAGCTGTTGGTACAGTTTATGACGAACACCTGTAAAAGAGGAACACGTAAGCAAAGAGCTTGCTGGGAGGTGCCGGCGGGGGATAGTTCCGATGCTTAAGTTAGTGAGCTTATAGAATGGTCTAATAATAGACTATAATTTGATAGCTTGTGTTTGATAGTGAAATGATTTTTCAACCCCTTACCTCTGTTCTCCTGGCTTTATTTATATCTCTTTCGGTATAGTGGTTCTCGGGTATTTCGGGGTCGTGCTCCTGGACTTCGTGGTCCCGATCGTGTCTGTTATGTATGATCATACGTAGTGGCGTCAGTCCGTGATTCTCGGGTTCGTGGTTGGTCGGTCCTCCCTTTCAGGAGTTGTGGCCTTCGTGGCTGTTAGTAACGAAACCGTTTCTTTGCTTTTGTTTTGGGGCCTGCTGTCGGGTATGGGCCTCTTGATCTGGGCCTTGCTGCATGATTGGGATTTTGGGCCCTTTGGCCCAAACTCCCTAACACAGCACAACGCAGTACAGTTCACGTCAATTATCCGACATTTTCTAATTGTAGTAATGGTACTGGTTCAAGCAGAAAACAAAATGTGGAGTTAGAAAAAAGCCCTTTCTTCTTCTCCCGGTACGAAAACATATTCATCGCCATGGGTTGCAACAACTTTGCCGCAATGAGGTCCTCATCAGATGGTTCAATTATTGGGTGCGAGTCAAATTGTGATAAATGATTAAATGGTCGTAGTTGCCATGATAAGGATCTTTTACACTTTTTTAAAAAAGTATAGATTCTCAAATTACGTTAATTCAAGTCGTTTTTTATATCGAACGACTTAAAAAATACTATCTATTAAAAATATGACATGTTACTATCGAGAATTTGATATATTTTTATAATGGTTCTGTTTGTTTATTTATTTTTTTTTAATTTTTAAGATAATTGATGATGTAATAATGGATAAAATTTTCCTCCAAACTGGGTTGGAGGAATTTCCTTCAACATCGTCTATAAAAATGACATGTGTTCTTTTGTATGTGAAAATCACATGCTTTTTTTAATTTCAAGGATAAAGTTGAAAAAAACACATGCATTTTTTATAAATTTCTTCAAACTTTATCCTTGCAATTAAAAAAAGCATGTGCTTCTCACATGCAAAGAAATACATATCATGTTTATAGACGAGGTTGAAGGAAATTCTCCAACCCAATTTGAAGAAAATCTTTATCCTGTAATAATAGTCAACTTGAATTTTGGTGCTAATATATTAACTAGATACTAACTGTCTTTGTCTCGTTACATGTCATATATTAACGAATGCGAGGACCCAAACGACCTTTGTATCAATAATGCATTCAGGAGTGGATACTATGTAAATCCTTATAGGTCTTACCTGTGTGGGATAGTGGACACCAAGACTCAGCTTAGACTGCTCACGATAAGTATATTTACTCGGATCAAAGTATAATAGGCTTCCATTTTATTTTTCTATTAAAAAAAGTGAGCCAAAAATCACTCGGACAATATAAATCTCATATTTAATTTGTTGATTTTCTTTCAACTTTCTTGTTTCAATTGGTCGGGTCCCACTTGTTTTGGTTGTACATTTTTTTTAGGAGAACTAATATTATGCTTTTGGAGAAAAATTCTAAAACACATGTTTTGAGAAAAATAAAAAAAAATAAAAATTAGAGCACATCTTTTGAAAAAAATTGAAAGGATCAAAAACTGGTCTCTACATGAAAAAATAAAACTTATGGCACTCAGAAGTGCTCATATCCCAATTTTTGCAATATTTTCAAGCGTGTTTTGTGGCAAATCTCTTTTTTAATAGGAGAAAGTTCACTTAGGCTTTCTAAATTTTTACCCGTTTTAATATATTTTTTCTAAACTTTTTTTTTTCTCATTTTAGCCCCTCATTCTTTCAATATATATCATTTAACCTCCCATCTGTTAGGATTTTTCATTAAAACGGAAGGGTTCAAAAATTATCAAAATACCTTTTATTTTAGATTTTTTTTTATAATTTTTTTTTTTTTTAAAAAAATACATTCATGCTTTTTTAAATAATGGTTACAATTTTAAAAATTGTAGAAAGATGGTTCTAATGCAAACCTTTAGACATTCATGCTTTTTTTGTTTAATTTTTTTCCTCCCTCAACATCCTACTTTTACCATCTCCTAGTTTTGAAAAACTTCCATAGTCAAAATATATAAACATGCTTTTTGTCACATGATAGTTTGTCGGACTAATTTCCATCATTAAGAGAAGATATCTCTCAATTTTAAGACAATATTCTCAATCAAAACTATTGTTATAACCTTTTATTGCAATGAATAATCTTTCATATTACATTGCATTAAGTAGGTCTTAGTAGTGGCGGCCTTGGGCTATTGGTTCTACTTGTTGGTGGATTGTGGTCCTACAAAATTGTAAAGAAAATGGCGATGATTAAACAAAAGAACATGTTCTTCAAATGAAATGGTGATTTATTGTTACAACAACAATTATCTTCACATGAAGCCAATGTTGAGAACACTAAATTATTTAATTCAAAAGATTTGGAGAATGACACTTATTGTTTTAATGAAAATAGAATACTTGGTCAGGGAGGACAAGACACTGCTTACAAAGGCATGTTGGCAAACAGAAGAATCGTTGCAGTGAAAAAGTCGAAGGTATTTGATGAAGGAAAATTTAGAGAATTCATTAATGAAGTTGTCATTCTTTCACAAATTAACCACAGGAATGTGGTTAAGTTAATTGGTTGTTGTTTGGAAACGGAAGTTCCTCTTCTACTTTACGAATACATTTCTAATGGAACTCTTTTCCAGTATGTCAATGGCCAAAATGAGGAGTTTCTACTAACATGAGATATGCACTTACGAATTGCAACAGAAGTTGCAGGAGCTCTCTTCTACTTACACTCAGCAGCTTTCACGCCCATTTACCATCGGAACATTAAGTCTACAAATATACTCTTAAATGATAAATACAGAGCTAAAGTAGCTAACTTTGAGACTTCAAGATTCGTCACTGTTGATCAAACTCACTTAACCACACTAATGAATGACACTTTTGAATACTTGGATCCTGAGTATTTTCAGTCAAGTCAATTCATAGAAAAGAGTGATGTTTATAGTTTCGGTATTGTCCTTGTTGAGCTCTTAACTAACAAAAAAACAATCTCTTCAACAAGGACACAAGAACCCACATATTTCATTCAATCGGTGGAAGAGAATAATTTGTTTGATATTCTTGATAGTCGAGTTTTGAAAGAATGCTAAAAAGAAGAGATCATTATGATTGCGAACCTTGCGAAAAGATGCTTGAACTTAAACAGGAAGAAACGACAGACAATGAAAGAAGTTGTAAAGGAGTTGGAGGCAGTTCAAATGCACTCTTAACCTTCAGCAAAACTATAAAGAGTTTGAATTAGCTCTATAGAAATGTCTGAACCATGGGATGTTGTTCCCTCATCAACAATGTCAACCTCATCCACAGACGTCCAACCATTATTATCTTCTCAATCAATATTTGTTTAGTGTAATGTTATACGCTACATTGCTTTGTTTGGTACCATATGCATTATTAGACCTCAATTTTACTAACTTAACTTATTTACCCATCTTTAGGGTCCACATACAACTAATTATTGTACATAAATTTTTCAAAATGGAGAAGAAAAATGTTAATGTTATCGAGGAATCAAAAACCAAGATCTTGCACGATGGTATATAATAGATCCAAAGAACAAAAATGACTTATCGTGTACTTTGAAATGGGCACTTCACTTGATTTTGATCATGTAAGCTCATGCGCTTTGACTTTAAGCTTTGCGCTGAGGCTCTATCACGCCTTTGCGCTTTAGTGTGTCTTACATTTTTAATGATTATACAATTACTGCTTGATACATAACAGAAAAGGGACTTTACTGCTGAAAAATTTCAATCAACTGATAGAACCAAGTAACGCCAAGACACATAAATAGATTGCTGAATTAGAAAAGAAACTTCATTCGGGTTTGAAAAATTTGATTTCGACCCAAGTTGTTATTTACCCAATTTATCAAACCAGCGATTAATCAATTCAATCATCACAATTAATATAAGTAGAAAAAGAAATGACACATGAATTTGGTGACAAAGTAAAAACATTTTGAATGACTATTCAAAATTGAAGCCATTTTAGAGGCCAACCAACCCCAAAAGACATTTACTATAAAAAACTAACATTATATATTGTTCCACTTACAAAACCTTTGTAAATCTGAAGACTCAATCTTGTAAACCAAATTTGTAAAGGACTTGAGTAAATTGTGTAGTACCTGTAGTAGAACTCAAACAAAATTGTACTTTTCAAAAAAATTAATATGAATGTATGAATTAAAAACTAAATTTTGGGTCCAAAGCCCATTTACACGGCAATGATAATTACTTGAACTTGTTCCATCTTTTTCTTCTTGTCCTTCATCCTTTACTTGGATTGTATATCGTCATACAAATTGCCAGGCACTCTTAGTAAAAAACTCACCCAACTAAAAAACAAGTCTGATTCAAAGTAGATCAACATCTCTTATAGTAACTAGGTTAACATGTCCTCAATTGAGTGATCAAAACATGTCTACCCTATGGTTGACCCTCTTACACCATGTGTTCCCCTCATGCTCCCGCACCAAGCTATTATTCAACAAAACTTGCTTCTAACAATCTAGTGCCTTGTATCACTCTTATGTAACAATCTAGTACCTTAGTGCAACCACAAAAAAAAAACAAAAAAAAAAATCCAGGATATCAACACCATTAAACCAAGCGTAGTATATACATTAGCCGTGAGTCCACTTTTTTTCTTCTTCTTTTTTTTTTTTGATAAGTAAGAATTATTTAAAAAGCGTAAAGCGTGCCTAAGTACACAGATAGTATGTACGAGAGGCTCCAAACGAGCACGAAACCCAAGTCCTCAAACCCGACAAACCTAAGCCCTCAAACGTTAGAAAATCTTGCATTTCCCCCGCCTAGTGGATGCACTCTTAGTAATGTAGTTGATTGATGATTCTAGATTTAGAAGCTCCTTTCTACCCTTAACCTTCCGATGGGTAGCCTCTAAAGTGACCTCACTAGATTTCCCCATCACAGTCCAAAAGGTAAGGATCTCCATTATCCCCATCCCCACCCCAGCAAACTTCGTCTTCCACACCCCAAAAATCATCGTCATCTTCTTCATTATCCAACAACTTTGAAGATGGATCGACCAAGCCTGTCACCACACGAGAGGAGACAAGCGAGACACTGAACGTCGAAAAGCATCGGCGATCATGCGATTGTCCATTTTCAAAACCTGCTACCCCTCAACTTACGGCTATAGCGCTGTAAAGTAAGGGTGTCAATTTTTTACGCGACCCACGAATCCGACACGAACACGACATGAAAATAGCAGGTTTTGGTTTAGGATTACTGTGTTCGGGTCAAAACGGGTCAACCCGTTTATAACCCATTTAGTTAACGGGTCAGACGGGTCAACCCACCTGGTGACCCGACTGACCCATTAACTTTAAAAAAAAACCTAATGCTAAAACTAAAAGAAAAAAAAAAAAACCTAACTCGGCTATGTTAACCCGCAGCGCCCCCCACCCCCCCCCAAACCTCTCAGCTCTCTCTCTCAATCTCCCTCTCTTTCTCTCACTGTCTCCGTCGATTGTCCCTGGCACCGGCGGTATCTCCTCTCCCTCTCCCTCTCTCTCGGTCTTGCCGTCATCGATCGTCCCCAACCCCTCGCACGGTCGCACCAGAACGGTAGTATCTCCCTCTACCTCTGTCTCGGTCTCGCCATCGTCGATCATCCCCAAGGACCAACCCCTTGCACCGTAACGTCAGTATCTCCCTCTCCCTCTCCCTCTCTCTCGGTCTCGCCGTGATGATGCCGTCATCAATCGTCCCCAAGGACCCCAACCCCTCGGCTTCCATGATCCATCTCGGGTCTGAGTGATTTCGGGTCTCGGCTTCCAGCCTTCCATGATCCATTCCATCTCCTGAACTGAGTGATTTCCATTCTCTAGGTCTGTTGGGTCCAGTTGAATTTACTCGACCTGACGACTCGACCGGTCAACTAAACGAGTTGACAAGTCATATCGTGTTAACCCGTTTATTAAACGGATCATGTCGTGTCGTGTCAACCTGTTTAATAAATGGGTCGTATTCGAGTTTAGGGTTAACAGGTTAGCGGGTCAAGCGGGTCAACCCGAACCCGAACCTGACCCGCTAACTCGTTTTGCCACCCCTATTGTAAGGGTTTAGGCGAAACCTCCAGCGTAGGAAGTCCACCCACAGCAGCAAGGACCCTAGCCGTAGGGATGGGAAGAGAAGGGGCCATACCTGGAGCTTCCTTCTTCAGGCCCAAAGCTACCGGCGACAAAGGATTGAGAAAGCCACACCTAAGAAGCATTAGCCATGAGTCCACTAAACCAGACCAACAACCTACCCTACCAATTTTAGGCCAAAATGTGATCAAACCCAACAATCATACTGCAATCTAAATAGCACAAGAATTACAGATCCCATCCTCACGGACATGAGGTTCTCACCTATGGTTAAATACATCACATACCACTACCATAATTTTAGGAAAAATAAATCATTCGCCGGTCCTACCAAACGGACCAAAACATTCAAAGCACCACAATCGTGCTTAAACCTAGATAGAGAGGCTTTCTTGATATTCTCCTTATTTCCTGCAGTATTTCATCACATCATCAGAACAAAGTGAACCCTACCTCAAAAACCTACATAGATGCTTAGAAATAGGTGTACTTAAGTTGATAAACATCCACCGACTTAAAGATCAACCAAAAAGCAGAGAAAGGTGTGCTTCAAAGACCTTGAGAATCCACTTCAGCTCAACAGCAGACTAGGGCCTAAACCAATGCTGACATTATTTCCAAGCAGAATAGTGGATTGATAAAAGTATTGTAAACAAAACAAAACAAAATAAAAACTAATTTATATTCATAAACCCCATCTATCCTTTAGACTTTACTTTTACTCTATTCGAATTCAGAAGGCATATCAAAAAAATATATGTAAAAGGAAAACAGTACCGATTCCGGAGCGAATTTTCTTTTTCTTTTCCAAGCAACCAAACGGAGGACAACCTTCTCTACAATTTACAGAAAAACCAAAGTACGACTAAAAGAAGGTGCCGATCAGCCACATACGTATTAATTTCCCATTTATTTTTTTATCAATTTTTCAGCAAGCAACTAGAGCTTAATTCTGGGGAAAAAAATCTAAAACCCTAAAACCACAAAAAAAGAGCCAACGCAATCATTAGCATAGTCGAGAAAAATCATATTATTTGTACATTCAATCCATGTAAGAAAAGATCCAACCAGCCAAACACATCGTTCCTAATATGCACGTTCCTCGTTTAACACAGGAGGATTCTAACGAAGACAAAAACCCTAGAAAAGAAGGGCATACATGATGATGATGAAGAGGTTCAGTTAATGTCGGAGTCGTCGAAGTCGTCCTCGAAGGAGTTGAAGAAGTCTGCGTCGGCGACCTTATTGTCCACGGAGATGACGCCTTCGCCGTAGATCTCAAGCGGGTCCACGTCATCCACGTCCATCGCCATCGTCGACGGCTGGTCGTCCATGTCTCCGAAGAAGTCCATCGGCATCGGCCTCATCTCTCTTCTCTCTCACGTCCTCCTAATCTGGTGGATTCGATCCAGGACTTTTAGGGCTTAAGAGGCGATTCGCATAAACGGTGCCGTATTTGGATACACCTTTTCATTTTTATTTTTATTTTTTTTAAAAAAAAGAGGCTGAAAGGTGAGATTATGAGTTCTATCTTATAAATTGTAATGCACCAACTAGTGCCATATCTGTAGAGATCATCTTATTGTAGTTTAAAAAATAAATTATAAGATAGAGCTCAAATTTTAAAAATAAATGATAGGATCATCACATAAATTAATCTTGCCAATCAAATTTATGATTTATCTATTGAGCTTGTGCGGCGTGATTCATTTGGAGTATTTCTACAAAATTTTGAAGCCAAACCCCTCCATACTTGAGGACCAAAAAAGAAACTCTAATACTTTTTTTAACCTATGAGCTAATTTCATTCTTAAACATGTAAAACTTGGTTAACACTTTTGGGTTATACAACATGTTATAGAGATAAATAACTCAACAGCCCCACTAAAACCAACCCCATCACGTGATAAATAATTTAGACAGCCATTAGGAACCGCCTACATAAAAAGAGTCATAACTCCTCAAAATAATTAATGATCTCTTTCGTCCAAAACTCTTTATTCCATTTATTATGAGAGTATATTACTGATTTTAGCATTGGAAGCTCTCAAGTTCTCGACAGCTGGTATTTTTTTGTGACTTTCTCCCTATTTTGCAAGAGCATGTCATCTGGTCTAGCCTTGTGAAAATATGTATCATCACAACACTTTCATATTTGTTTTTTTTTAAAAAAAAAAACACAAAAACATGCACAATAAGCAAAACCCTATATGAGGCTTCGGTCAACCTTTCTCCCAATTTTTTTTTTTTTTTAAAGTAGTTATGTTTATTTGGATTATTTTAAAAATGGTTTGAAGAAAGAAAATAATGAATACATTCTATCAAGTACAATCCTAAACATGGTTATCAAAATTATAACTGCTGAAGGTAGTAATTTTGCTTATTCTCATTGATGAAAGTCGGCTGGATTGGATTCAAAAAAATAAAAATTAAAAAATAAAAATAAATAAATAAATAAATTGCAATCCAGTTTTTATAATATCCAAATTTCAAAACAATGTAAATCCCAACAAAACTCTTAAATCAAAATCCTAATTTATATTATAAGATCTAGTAGAATTTTGATGTGTTTTACAATTTTAATAATACCAAAACTGTTAGATTTCATTTTTTTTTTTTTGCGTTTATATTTATGAAAAAAAAATACAAAATTAATCATGTTGTTTGCATCTTTATATTGAATTTTATAAAGTAGATCCTTGTGGTTTGCTTTTATATAAAGATGGTCATTTTATTGGCTTTCCTACCAAAAGTTAATGTCACGTGGTCACTTGAACATATCAACACTAATGATATCGACACGTGTATATTAGTCCATATCAACATCACATGTGTTTGCCAAGCCAATAAATTGATGACACATTGCTCATGTATGACATTGACATCAGTGACATGTTGCAATTGCACACATATGTGGTAGGTGTAGAGCTAGACGTCCGCTTAAGCGGACGTCTAGCGTTCGCATGCCCTCACAAAAGTGAGGGCATGCGGATGGATTAAAAAAAAAAAAAATCTTAAAGAAACGGACGCTACACGTCCGTCTTTGACGGACGTGTAGGATGACTCATGTGGTAGTGTAACCTAACTTACAAATCTATCATAAATTTTAAACAAAAAATTAAAAAATAAAAAAAAAATAAAAACAAAACAAACAAACAAAGGAGGGGTGGCGGTCAGCCTCTCTTAAAAAAAAATATTATAATATTAACATGTCTAAGTGGCCACATGGCATTAACATTCGCTAGAAATGCTTACGCAAGGACCATTTTTTATAAAGAAGTAAATCATACGGATCTGTTTAAAAAAAAAAAAAAAATCAAACTAAAGAGAATAATTTTGAAAAAATGCAAACCACATGGATTAATTTTGTATTTTTTCCTTGTATTTTTATATAGGATGCAAAGATATAAAAATCATTTAAATATTTAATCTCTAACATAAGTCAAACATTAATGGAAAAGATTAGGTAACTATTTTCACTACTATTGGTGAATTAAGAACACAACCTTTAAACTACAATTCCAAAACGTATTTCAAGTTTAGCCTAAGTCAAATATTAATAGAAAGAGTTAAAATAATTATCTTCACCAATTCCAACACAACCTTTGCATTTTTATGACAAAGTTTTTTCTTAAACTGTGTTAGAATAACTTATTTTAATCAAATCTATAAAATTGTCACATATTATTTGAGCATATGAGAACATGTGTTTTTTTAATACTCTCACATGTTTAAGGGAGACGTGGCAATTTTATAGACCGAGTTATTAAAAAAGTATGTGATAAGCACATGCTCAAAAGACAGAAAAATTTTATAGATTCTGTTCAAGAAAGTCTTTCTAATCCAATTTAAAGGAAAACTTAAAAGAAACATACTACTTTTCTATCTCATATTCATCTTTTTTTTAAACTAACCATTGGATTTGTAGGAAGGTCCTACATATCTAATGGTTGATTCTTTTTTATTTTTTTATTTTTAAAAAAAAAATGGATGGAGATGGATATATAGGAGATAGAGAAATAACATTTCTCAAAACTTATTTTGATAGGTAAGCAAACAAGTATTATAAAAAGTGTGAGATGCTTTTAAGTACACATAAGTATACACACAGGAATACCAAAACATAAAAGCAAAAAAACAAAGAAAACCCATCCTAAAATCACCCGCAAAAACCCAAGGAAAGGAAAAACACCAAGACACCCTCAAACCTAAATCATTTTCTTTCTTACACTTGTTTTCTGTTTTCCAAACAAAACATTAACGAAAAAAACTTAAAACACAAAATTTTCATAAATACTTAAAATTGTTTTTACCTTTGTAAGTAAGAACACTTTTTTAAAACAAAACACCCTTAAAAAGAAGCTTAACAGACCCCTTTTCTTTAAAAAGCTTTTCATCTAGATTTCAAAATAAAATAAAATAAATAATAATAATAATAAAATACTAGTTTTTTTTTTTTTTATTTTTTCTCTATTCTTTGGAACTAGAAAAGGAAACTAGTCCCGACTCCAAACTCCAAAAATGATGGAAGTTGAATGGAGGAGAAGAAACTAGAGGACGTGGCCAAATGGAAGCCCACCTCCTCACGCAGCACCCCTGCTCCATCTTCACGCATCCTCGACCTCCTTATCACCATCCAACGCGACCCAAAACCCCTTATCCGGCCTCTCATTCTCGCCGTTCGTGTTCTAGCAGGTACCGTCCCTGGAACTCCAATGCCGAAACCTCCGTTCCTCACAGAGATTCAACTTCGAAGACGACAAAGACGAAGGAGAAGACCAAGATTCTGAATTTGGCTTTGGAGGAAGGAGAGGCAGAAAGAAGAAGAGGCGGTGGTGTCCCGACGAGTCTTCTTCCTCGCCGGAGATGGAGGAAGGGTCTGGTGGATCTTCGAGGAAGCCATTGACATTTCTGGGTTCAAGGTAGAATTATATTAAACCCATCTTTTATTCAATTAAAAGCTGATTCTTTTAGCTCGGTTTTGTTATTTTAAGAGAATGAATGGGTCATTTGGGTGTGAGCTTCTCGTTGATTCTCCATATGCGTGAATACCCTTTTTGACACTCAAAATATAGAGGTTAAAGTCCAGCAGCTGATCCATCAAATTGAGTAGGGTAGCCAATTGACAGCCCTACACCTGTAAGAGCACCTTGAGTTCCAGACTGCCTTCAAAGAAAATATAACAGATTTAGGGAGAATTATTATATGTATCCAAACCCCACTGAAGTATACAGTCCTACAATCCATCTAAATTTTGTACATGAGAGTCTGTGTCATTCAAGCCAAAAAATGCAGTATACCAAGATAGCATGAAGAAAACAGTATCATACCCGCAAACTCTTGAACTTCTCAAGCTCCAGAAAACGAGTAAAAGGATCATCCAGTGTGGCAAGCATCTTCTTTATTGCCATATCTAAATGCAAATATATCACTAGGATTTAGAGAGCCAGTACATAGGGAAGACACAAACACTATTCTTACTTAGTGGCAATTAAATCATAGAACAGGCTTAAATGTTACCCGCATTGAAATGCAGCAATCAAACACAGATTTATAACAAAACCATCTACATTGCAACAATGTACATGACAAATCACTTTTTTTCAAGAGAATTCTTCATCTTCTCTCGAACCCATTTAACCAAAACATATCTTGCAACCTGTAGAACTAGCAATTGAATTCAACAATCACATTGACCTAAAGGTGAGGTAGAAGAAACAACTGCTACAAAACCATCTACCACAATTTAAGAATGTACACGATCAGTCACGTTCTTCTCTTCAACCCATCTAACAAAACTATATACTACAACGGATAGAACTAGCAATTGAATTCAACATTTCACATTGCCCTAAAGGTTAGTAGAAGAAACAATAACTGCAGTCTTTCTTCTATTTTCCTTTCTGGGACCAAGTAACCGGGTTATTAGCTGAACCATATGAATTATCAAGAATAGCAACATCTTAAACGTTTATGTACTCAACTTAGTGCTCACAACTCTAAAGGTATACATAGTAGGTCAGTGGCCATGAAGGCCAAAGTTTAGGCCATTGTGAGATCCCTCATCATGCATGCAGCAGGAGACTGTATACAATCAATAGATACATCGACTGAATAAAACTTACTGGATTAATATTAAACATAAAAGGTTGCACAGTCATCAATTTCAAAGAAAGACAGGCCCTTTCTAACAACATTTTCTTATATATGTCAAAACTATATGTACCTCGGCAAGAACAGAGAAGTCCACTGCCTACTTGAGTATTGACAACAGCCATGAGTGCATGGACGCTCATGTCTAACCATTTAAATAGCCAAAAGTACATCAGCCATATAAGCATGAACCTATGCAACAAAAGTATTTTAGAAAACTATGATTTATCCCTTGTGGAACTATTGCTGACTCCCTTCCACGTATTCAGAACCTAACTCCAATTACCATGTACATACTATGCTGTTAGGCATATTAAGCTGTTCTCGCTGGTAATACTGGTATGGTCAATTAGCATCAATACTGCACAATATCCAAATACTAAGAAGGAAAACAAAGTCAACATTGATAAGTAAAATATACACACATAAGTGAATTTAACTATGGTTCTGGCTGCCATTATTCTAACATGATTTTAGCACAGAAAAATCCTGCAAATCACCATAATTATACTACTAGAAAGGATACAATCCGTACATGTCTGTTCTCGAGTATTCATTGGTTCATTGCACAGTGCATTTTCTCTGTACCGAAACCAACTTTGTCCATTAAAAGTTTTGTCAACATACGCACGATTAATTGTTCTCCATGCCTCCAAGAATAGGAGATTCTCTTCAGTGAGGGTCCCTGCACAATGACAATAAGTATTAGGCTGAAATATAAAGTAAAAGATCCATTCCTTGAATATTATGTAAATTCCTTGAAAAAACTTACAGGATGGACCCCTGCTAACAGCAACAGAAACTGACATGACCAGCATCACTCCAGCGATCAAGCATACAGAAGGAATAGAGACATGCTGTCTAAATTTTTCCAAACAGTAAATTGCTTTTGGAAGACCACCAGAGTAAATCCCAAATTTGAGAAGGCATCCATGAGTTATTGAAAGAAAATCACATTTCAATGATAAAATTTTACTGAGCCTCATCGACTGAAGCAAAAAATTATGTTTCGAAGCTCCATCAGTATTACCCCTATTTCTCAGCACATTGGTGGCATTTGTCCTTTTACACATTAAGGGACCCCACAATCGAGCTTCTACAATCCGTATGGGCAAAGACTTCCATGGCAGCATCTGAAAAGAGTCCGACTGAAATTGTAATATATATTGAGCTCTTGACTACATTTAAAATTGTTCACATGCACACATCCATACAGCAGCATCTCTCAGGATACACTTAGTTCCGAGGCCTTGTACCGACATAGAGTATAAGGCAAAAAAAAAAGGCATGTTGTAATATAACATAAGATTAACAATGTAAACAGTACTATAATGTAACACTACAGTAACTCAGTAAGGATCCAGTGACCAGTAATCTTTCTGGCCAATGCGAGTCACAGGAAGTGAACAATCCCAGCTGTGCTCTAGGTGCAGTAATACATGAGGCCAAAATAATTCTTCCATTCAAAAAATTTAGTGGTGAAGCGCATGACTCACCAATGAGTTCTTATTTTCCAGAAAATCCACCTATTGCAGAGGACAAAGTTTGAATTCTATTTATCCAT
>FXXK01000777.1:43325-59376 GCA_900184695.1 Betula pendula | reverse complement strand
TCTTTTTCTTTTTTCCCCCATGAAATGTAAGTTATCAAGGTCAATGCTTCATTCATGACTTTAAGTCTTAGCTAGGCTCAATTCAAAGAACACGCTTAATCAGGTTGTTGCTTCACTCAAGCTTTTAAGTCTTAGAATACCAGGCTTAATCCAGCAGTGTTAATCAAATTGGACCTAATTCAAGCTGAAAACAACTTCAACTGAGCCATGCTTGACATCCATAACACTTAAACCATAAAAAAAAAAAAAAAAAAAAAAAAAAGCCAAAAGTTGGGCACACCATACATGACACCACAAGCACTACACCAATCCACACAATCACATCATTTCTCGAACATTAACTCCACAATACACACCAACAAAACAAAACAACGAAAACATGAAATCACAAACACTATTTTCCTTTCTCTCTTCATCAGTTCTCTTGGAAACCAAATGAGAAGTGGAAACTGGAATTTCCAATGAAGTATTATTCCTTACAAAAAAAAAAAAAAAAAACAAAAAAGTTATATTCCGTGTCTCCCTTAAAGCGCCCATATCTCAATGTTTGAAGTATTTCCAATGTATTGCAAAGGTCAATAGTTTGCTAAGTCAACCATTTTGNATATATGTCAAAACTATATGTACCTTGGCAAGAACAGAGAAGTCCACTGACCTACTTGAGTATTGACAACAGCCATGAGTGCATGGACACTCATGTCTAACCATTTAAATAGCCAAAAGTACATCAGCCATATAAGCATGAACGTATGCAACAAAAGTATTTTAGAAAACTATGATTTATCCCTTGTGGAACTATTGCTGACTCCCTTCCACGTATTCAGAACCTAACTCCAATTACCATGTACATACTATGCTGTTAGGCATATTAAGCTGTTCTCGCTGGTAATACTTGTATGGTCAATTAGCACCAATACTGCACAATATCCAAATACTAAGAAGGAAAACAAAGTCAACATTGATAAGCAAAATATACACACATAAGTGAATTTAACTATGGTTCTGGCTGCCATTATTCTAACATGATTTTAGCACAGAAAAATCCTGCAAACCACCATAATTATACTACTAGAAAGGATGCAATCCGTACATGTCTGTTCTCGAGTATTCATTGGTTCATTGCACAGTGCATTTTCTCTGTACCGAAACCAACTTTGTCCATTAAAAGTTTTGTCAACATACGCACGATCAATTGTTCTCCATGCCTCCAAGAATAGGAGATTCTCTTCAGTGAGGGCCCCTGCACAATGACAATAAGTATTAGGCTGAAATATAAAGTAAAAGATCCATCCCTTGAATATTATGTAAATTCCTTGAAAAAACTTACAGGATGGACCCCTGCTAACAGCAACAGAAACTGACATGACCAGCATCACTCCAGCGATCAAGCATACAGAAGGAATAGAGACATGCTGTCTAAATTTTTCCAAACAGTAAATTGCTTTTGGAAGACCACCAGAGTAAATCCCAAATTTGAGAAGGCATCCATGAGTTATTGAAAGAAAATCACATTTCAAAGATAAAATTTTATTGAGCCTCATCGACTGAAGCAAAAAATTATGTTTCGAAGCTCCATCAGTATTACCCCTATTTCTCAGCACATTGGTGGCATTTGTCCTTTTACACATTAAGGGACCCCACAATCGAGCTTCTACAATCCGTATGGGCAAAGACTTCCATGGCAGCATCTGAAAAGAGTCCGACTGAAATTGTAATATATATTGAGCTCTTGACTACATTTAAAATTGTTCACATGCACACATCCATACAGCAGTATCTCTCAGGATACACCGAGTTCCGAGGCCTTGTACCGACATAGAGTATAAGGCAAAAAAAAAAAAGGCATGTTGTAATATATAACATAAGATTAACAATGTAAACAGTACTATAATGTAACATTACAGTAACTCAGTAAGGATCCAGTGACCAGTAATCTTTCTGGGCAATGCGAGTCACAGGAAGTGAACAATCCCAGCTGTGCTCTAGGTGCAGTAATATATGAGGCCAAAATAATTCTTCCAATCAAAAAATTTAGTGGTGAAGCGCATGACTCACCAATGAGTTCTTATTTTCCAGAAAATCCACCTATTGCAGAGGACAAAGTTTTAATTCTATTTATCCAAATTTTCAATTCTGCAAGATGTGCTCATCAGAATCAGATTCAGCTTTTTAACTATGCCACACCAATGTACTTTCTAAGAAAAAGAGAATGATTAGGCCAATCCACCTGCAGTGTTGGTGGAGGCAAATTCAGTTCTTGGAAATTGGAGCATGCTCGTTTTACATAACATTTTCTTTTTCTCATTGGTAGATTATACACATAACCAATGGGTCTTGATTTCATAACTCACCCTCCACCCTTTCTTGTGTGAAGAGGAGTTGCCTTTTGAGCTAGAGCTCATTGGCATCAACAGCAAATTTTTCCTGACAGCACAGCATTCGAAACAACAATAGGCCTTACAGTTATCAAGTAAGACTATAGTTATGTGCTAGTTCTCCTCCCATACCCTAGGCTTACTCGTGCATTAGCAGCCGAAGGACTAAAGATATATTTCAGCACCCAAGAAGAAATGTACAAGTGGTGAGTACAATTCTTTGTAACATAGACTTGGTCACAATGCACTCACATTCATGAGAAATAGACCTCCAATGAGAATTACACAATAACGATCCATAATTGAAGAACAATCAGTATTCAATTCGAAACTCATTAACTCCTCCATGGTTCTTAATAAACAGTAGAGTAGGCAGTGGCAATTGTTGCTCCAATATAGAAGTGGTGTGCTCAAGATAACATAAGAGAAATCCTAGAACCAGCTCCCCTCCAAGAAAATACACCGAACTCGAATCAAATTACATTCCAGTTCACCGTATTTCTCCACAACAAATAAAAAATTGAAAAAAGTCCTTTTTCCTTTTCTTTTTCTTTTTTCCCCCATGAAATGTAAGTTATCAAGGTCAATGCTTCATTCATGACTTTTAAGTCTTAGCTAGGCTCAATTCAAAGAACACGCTTAATCAGGTTGTTGCTTCACTCAAGCTTTTAAGTCTTAGAATACCAGGCTTAATCCAGCAGAGTTAATCAAATTGGACCTAATTCAAGCTGAAAACAACTTCAACTGAGCCATGCTTGACATCCATAACACTTAAACCATAAAAAAAAAAAAAAACCAAAAGTTGGGACACCATACATGACACCACAAGCACTACACCAATCCACACATCACATCATTTCTCGAACATTAACTCCACAATACACACCAACAAAAACAAACAACGAAAACATGAAATCACAAACACTATTTTCCTTTCTCTCTTCATCAGTTCTCTTGGAAACCAAATGAGAAGTGGAAACTGGAATTTCCAATGAAGTATTATTCCTTACAAAAAAAAAAAAAAAACAAAAAGTTATATTCCGTGCTTCCCTTAAAGCGCCCATATCTCAATGTTTGAAGTATTTCCAATGTATGCAAAGGTCAATAGTTTGCTAAGTCAACCATTTTGCCGTAAAAATAATATAATAATAATAAATAAAAGGAATTTTTCAGCTAACCAACTAAAGAGAGTTTTAGATCATTACTCAAGATTTTTTTGAAAGTAGTCGGTCATCCCAAAGGGGTGGTCAACCACTCTCATAAGCTTAACGGATGGGTGAACCACCCCTCAAGAGTTTTGGGGTGGTTCCTTTGGAAATGATCAACCACCTCTTTTAAATGGCCAATCACTCCAAATATTTTAAGTAGTGGTCCGATCACTTTTTTAGTTAGTTGAAGAAGCCATTTCCTACAATTTTTTTTTTCTTCAAATGAAATAGATGGCGTAACAAAATCGTGACCAAATAAATAATCATGATTTTAAAAGTTGCAAGCAGAGGATTCTAATAGAAACCTTTAAACATTAAAGCTTTTTTAATTTTTTTTTAATTGTGCTCCTCCGTCAACAACAGTCACAATATAAATTAACATAATTTTTGTCAAAGGATAGTTTGTTAGACTAGTTTTTTGTCAAAGATGTAATCTCTCTGTATTTTCATTCACCGTTATCCATCAAAACAATTGCTATAACCTTTTATTGCAATGAGTAATCTTTTCTTATTACATTGTGTAAAGCACCTAAGCAGTGGCCTTGGACTATTGGTTCTACTTATTGGTGGATGATGGTACTAAAAAGTGGTAAAGAAAAGGAGGATGATTTAACGGAAGAACAAGTTCTTCAAACAAAATGGTGGTTTATTATTATAACAACAATTATCTTCACATGAAGCCAATGTTGAAAACACCAAATTTTTTAATTCAAAAGATTTGGATAAGGCCGTTGATCGTTTTAATGTAAATAGATTACTTGGTCAGGGAGGACAAGGCACTATTTAGGAAAAATTACACTTTACTCCCTCAATGTTTGAGGGGTTTTTCAATTTAGCTTTCAATGTTTAAAAATTTGCAATGTACCCCCTAATGTAGCAAAAATTTGCAATTCAAGCACTATGTTAGCAATTTTCATCTCAATTGACAGAAATTCAATTTTTTACTGTTCATCGTCTTTTTTTATTATTATTTTTTTTAAAAAAAAAAAATAGGTGGGCATAGCCACCCCAAGGACAATTTGGGGGTGGCTTGGCCACCCCCATTTGGCCAAGGAGGTGGCCGCCCACCCTCATTCTAGCCAGTTTGGGGTGGGTGCGAGCCACCCCCATTTGGCCTTTGGGAGTGGCTCGGCCCCCCCATCTGGTCGAAATGGGTGGTGAGTCACCCCCATGGCCCATGGGGTGGTTCAGCCACCCCCAAGGAGCCAAATGGGGGTGGTTTCGGCCACCCCCAAATCCTTTGAGGGTGTCGTAGCCACTTTTTTTAAAAAAAAAATTTTTTTTTAAAAAAAAGGACGGTGAATAGTAAAAAATCAAATTCCGTTAGTTGAGACGAAAATTGCTAATAGAGTGTTTAAATTGTAAATTTTTGCTACATTGGGAGGTACATTGCAAATTTTTAAACATTAAAGGCTAAATTGAAAAACTCCTCAAATATTAGGGGGGTAAAGTGTAATTTTTCCCACTATTTACAAAAGCATGTTGGCAAATGGAAGAATCATTGCAGTAAAAAAGTCCAAGGTAATTGATGAAGGAAAACTCGGAGAATTCATTAATGAAGTTGTCATCCTTTCACAAATTAACCATAGGAATGTGGTTAAGTTAATTGGTTGTTGTTTAGAGACAAAAGTTCATCTGCTAGTTTACGAATACGTTTCTAATGGAACTCTTTTCCAATATGTCAATAGTCAAAATGAAGAGTTTCTATTAACATAGGATATGCGCTTATGAATTGCAACAGAAATTGCAGAAGCTCTCTTCTACTTACACTCAGCAGCTTCCATGCCTATTAAGTCTACAAACATACTCTTAGATGATAAATATAGAGTTAAAGTAGCTGACTTTGGGACTTCAAGATCTGTCATTGTTGATCAAACTCACTTAACCACATTAGTGCATAACACTTTCGGTTACTTGGACCCTGAGTATTTTCAGTCAAGTCAGTTTACAAAAAATAGTGATGTTTATAGTTTCGGTATTATCTTTATTGATTTGTTAACTGGCAAAAAAGCAATATCTTCGACAATGACAAAAGAACCCAGAAGTCTAGCCACATAGTGGAAGAGAACAATTTGTTTGATATTCTTCATAGTCAAGTTTTGAAAGGCAAAAAAGAAGAGATCATTGTGGTCGCGAACCGTGTGAAAAGGTGCTTGAACTTAAACGGGAAGAAACGACGCACAATGAAAGAAGTCGCAAAGGCTTTGGAGGTAGTTCAAATGCTGCAAAAAGCTCATAACCTTCAACAAAACTATGAAGAGCTTGAATATGTCCGAGCAGAAATACATGAACCATGGGATGTTCCCTCATCAACATGTCAACCTCATCTGTAGACGTCCAACTATTATTATCTTCTCAATCAGTATGAATCAGTATTTGTTTCATGAAATGTTGTAGGCTGCATTGCTTTGTTTTGCAGCATATGCATTATTAGACCCCAATTTTACTATCCTAACTTAGTTACCCATCTTCAGGGGTCCACAGACAACCAATTATTGTACATAAATTTTTCAAAATGGAGAAAAAAACTGTCAATGCTATTGAGGATTCGAAAACCAAGATTTTGCATGTAACGCCTCAAGAATTTAGCTAACTTGTAGTTAAATTCATGGTTCGCCTTCCAGCCTTAATTATCTGATTAAGACTCAAGAATATCTCTATTCTCCTTGTAAATGGAGAATATGTAAAACATTGGCTTAGGGATCACCTTATACACAAGATTAACCATTGAAAAGAGGTTAACCCTGAGTATAATGTTAATAGGGTGTTCAAAACAATTAACTGGTAACTGTCTAAATTCACTATTTTAACTTTTATCAGAGTATACAGTGGAATAGTTGATCTGAGTGCATAATAAACAATTCTAACATCATTAAACATGGACACAGAGCTTTACATCTGAAAGATCAAACCTGAATATAATAACTGCTGTCCTGATATCGAAATCTTGGCGAGAGTCCCAACAGATCAAATCCTTGAGGGTTTGCAAAATACCGAAGTATTTTATAAGAAGGAAATAACTGAGTAAGTCGACTGACTTAGTAAGCAAGTTATTTTGAAAGACATGAGGTATAAAATTATAAAAAGGTAGTTATGAATTATACATGATATTTTTATAAATGGTGGGTATAATCCTCGTTATTATGGCCTTTAGCAAAAATGGTATTTAATTTTAAAAGATGGAACATAATCTCGGCAATTAAACACCTATGTCTCATATGTAAGAAATATATTTCATGAATACTATATAAATAGTCATATGTTAACAATATGGTATACCCAAGACATTATCCCCTTTCAGCAGGATTAGCGCATCTAAAAGGACTTCTGGTACAATTCCGGTGCCCCGAACATTGAACAGACATACCGTCTTATACTAGCAGTCCGACCTCGAGTGGCCCACACTGACAAGCAAAGCCATAACTGATGACCCACTCAAAGAATAATGCGTTGTCATAAAGTTAATCATTGGATCCAAGACCCTCTTTATAAAATAAAACTCTTTGACCATAGAATCAACACAAAATAATGGTAAGCCCATAGCCATTATTCTGTTCAAGACGGTGCAGCCATGTCATATGATTCAAGTATTGTTCATTTATTTAAAAATATGAAAATATATAAGCAAATAGCATCTTGTCATAAAAATAATAAACTTGATCATATGGAGTAACATGCTCAGTCATCTGACATATTGCACTTCAAAAATTGCAGTTTCATTACTCAGTTAAAATACTTACCTCGATTGCTCATCTGATGCTTTAATTATCTCGCAACCCTCGTTAACTGTAAAATAACGCGACAACATGCTAAGAACGTAATCTCTTACTAATCGTGGAGTATGTATGTTCTTTGTCTTAAAACCCCTAATTTGGCATTTCTGGTCACCAACGAACATTTGACACGATTGTCAAATGTTTGATCCTTGAAGATCGAATGTTTAATCAAGAACAGTAAAACGTTCGATGTAGGCTAAGAATGCATGAAAGTCTAAAAACTCTTACCAAACCTAACCATTACTATTTCTAGGTTTGGAACATCATCTAACAACATTAAACAACATCAAAGAACAAGAGGACATACATTTTAAGAGGTAAAACACAAGTCATCATCTTTATCAAAATCTTTTGGAAAGTCAACATAAAAGCCTTTAAATCAACATGACATAGTTTTGAAAACATAACATAGCCATAGCTTGTGTAAAACAATGAAATACAACATAAATAAGAGTATGGATTCAAATATTACCCTTGGAAAAGATAGTTTTATTCAAATGAGAACTTTCCCCCAAAGATCATCTTCTAAGCCTTTGAAAATGAGTTTCTGGAGTGTTTGGACGAGAAGTAAAATGTTTAACACAAGGGTATGATAGAATTTATAGGGAAATAGGGTTAAAACCTAATTCCCTTCGTAAAATTCATTTTGGGACATGATCAAACGTTTGATATACGATATTGAACATTTAATCTATTTATATCAGAGAATTTAGAGTTCCTTATCAAACGTTTGATGAAGATACCAAACGTTTGATAAAAGTACATCGAACGTTCCATTAAAGCATCGAACGTTTAATGTTCACACTGACACCTTCTAAGCATTGTGCAGGCTTTGCAGAGAACGTGATTGTACTTTCCAACATCGAACGTTTGATGGTGGCATTTTCTGAATAAAATGCTATTTAAATGCTTTATAAAAATTGGAGAGTGTCTCTAATCAAATCTTTGATAAAATATTATGAAAAATAGCTTTTAAATATTTTTGAGCATTACATTGCACGATGGTATGCCTATAGTAGATCCAAAAAACAAAAATGACTTAACGTGTACTTCGAAATGGGCACTTAACTTGAATTTGATCAGTAAGCTCATGCACTTTGACTTTGAGCTTCCAAGGCTCTATCACGCCTTTGCGCTTTAGTGTGTCTGAGATTTTTAATGATACTGCAGCTACAGCTTGATACATAACAAAAGAGGAACTTTACTCCTAAAAAATTTCAATCACTAATAGAACCAAGTAACTACAGGACACATAAACAGATGGCTGAATTACAAAATAAACTTCATTTAGGTTTGAAAATCCTGATTTAGACCCAGTTGTTATTAACCTAATTTATCAAACCAACGGTTAATCAATTCAATCACCAAAAATAATATAAGCACAAAAATAAATGACATAGAGATTTGGTAACGAAGTAGAAACATTTTGAAGAACTCTTCAAAAATAAAATTACTCTATGAGCCAACCAACCTCAAAAAGCATCCACTATAAAATATTTACATTACATATTGTTCCATTTACAAAACCTTATAACTTGACACAAACTTGTAACCCAAGTTTGTGAAGGACTTGGAGTAAATTGTGTAGTACTTGTAGTAGAACTCTAACAAAATTTTACTTTTTAAAAAATAAAAATGAATGCATGAATTAAAAACTAAATTTTGGGTCCAAAGCCCATTTACACGGCAATGATAATTACTTGAACTTGATCAATCTTTGTCTTCTTGTCCTTTATGCCTTACCTTGATCTTATATCGTCACACAAAATTGCCAAGCACTCTTACTCCCACCGCCTTCCCAAACTCACCCAACAAAAACCTTAATTGAGTGATCAAAACATGTCGACCCTATAGTTGACCCTCTTACACCATGTGCTCCCCTCATGCTCCCGCACTAACAAAACTGGCTTCTAACAATCTAGTGCCATTGGATCGCTCTTATGTATCAATCTAGTGCCTTTGATGCACACCCTAGCTTAGCGCAACCCCCCAAAAAAAAAAAAAAAAAGGACATCCAGGATATCACCACCATTAACCAAGCATAGTAGTATATATACATTAAGCCATAGGTCCACTAAACCAGACCAACAACCTACCCTACCAATTTTAGGCCACAATGTGATCAAACCCAACAATCAGACTACAATCTAAATAACACAAGAAGTAAATACATCACATACCACAACCATAATTTTAGGAAAATAAATCATTTGCCGGTCCTTCCAAACAAACCAAAACGTTTAAAGCACCACAATTGTGCTTAAACCTAGATAGAGAGGCTTTCTGGATATTCTCCTTATTTCCTGTAGTATTTCATCCCATCATCAGAACAGAGTAAACCCTACCTCAACCATCTGCAGCAAATCCGTACCAAACACCTATAAGGCTATAACTTTTCTCGCCATAATCTTTCGAAATTTCAACTCAATCACTAAGCTCCACAAAGAAAATCCATAACCAAACTTCCAATTTGAGCAGCAATCACTAAAATTCAACCATGACCACTAACACCTAAATTGAATTGCCAATTGCATAAACGATAACACAAATATGTTTTTTTTTTATTGGTAAGATACACACAGCCAGTGGGATTTTTTTGTAAGTAATCGACATATATCATTAAAAGCGTAAGGCGCTCATAAGTACACAGAAAATATACATGATGAAACACCTAACTAAAAGGATCAAAAGAACAAAAAAAAAATTAAAAAAAAATCACTATAACTAATCATAAAAAGAGACACATAAACAGCTATCTACAGATACAAAGTTTTGAAAAATAAAGACGTAATATTCTCCAAAGTCCTCTTCCGGTCCTTAAATAAACATCATAAAAGGGATATAGACACAATCTTCCACACTACATATTATTTCCCATTTATTTATTTTGTCAATTTTTTAGCAAGCAACCAGAGTTTTTGTATAAAAAAAAACTGCTCGACTCCACTCATGTATGCAGCCAAATCCACATTAGCTTGCACCCCAATCACATTCTTAATTTAGGATAATTGATGTATTGGAATATATATTGTTGGGACAGTTTCCGACTCCGGCTGTACGGTAACCTGAGAACAGAGAAAACGTTAGACACAAGAGCTTGCCGGGGGTTGCCGGCGGGGGATAGCTCTGATGCCTAAGTCAGTTCCTTATCTTGGAGAGAAAGACTTAGAATAATTTTTGATAAAATGTACATACCTCCTTGCCGAACCTATCCCTTCTCTTTATATAGCGGTGGACCTCCCGAGGCTCATTTAATGAATCCCTTCGGTGGGTCCCTGGGTTCCCCATAGTCGTCTATGCCCATGCGGGCCATTAAAGATTGTTCCACGTGCCGTATACGTAGTGGTCCACGGCACACGAATTCCGGTTTGCTTGTCACATCAATCATATCTTAAAGGGTTTGGTAGACATTGGGAACGTGCGGGTGCAACGATCGAGACCGGCTGCCATAAATGCCAGCCATAATGGACCTTGTCCCTTCCTCATCAAAGGTCATTACCCTCCTTATATGGGAACCGAGCCCTCAAGGTCGGCAAGGCTCCTTTATACGGGAGCCGAACCCTGAGGGTCGGCAGGGCTCTTTATACGGAGCTGAGCCTTGCGGTTCGGCAGGGTTCCTAATACACCAACCGAACCTTATAACCAAAGTCGGCAGAGAAGCGGACTTGGGCTTCTCATGTGCGTGCCGCACCACAAGAGAATAAGATGTGGGCCTGTCTGTAGCTTCGGGCCCAGTCCCTAACAGTTACCCCCTAAAATTTTCTCGCGTCATGCGCTACGAATGGCGGGAGAATTTTATTACAATTCGAAAATGAACCGTCGTTTGTGGGGACGTGGGGTTGCGTGTCACCTTTTGGTGTAGCTACACGTGTTCACCTCTCGTCCATATCTTTTCTTAGAGGCGGTTCGCCTCGACGCATATAAGTACGTCTCAAGGGAAATTCCACTTTATCTTCTTCGTGGAAAATCCCTAGCCGTCACTGTAACCCTTCTATTCTTCTCCCTTACGGCGACTGACCCTTCACCTTTCGCTTTCCACCTAACACTTCTGTTTCGGACGCAATGCCGAGGAAATCTTCGAAGTCTTCCAAATCTTCGAAACCTTCTAAATCTTCGAAGCCCCCGAAATCCTCGAGGCTGGATGATTCGGAGGCCCCGTCCACCTGGCGAACCACCTTGAGACCGGAAGATGCTGAGAGGCTGAGGAAAACCTATGAGATTCCCGATGGGGTGGAGATCCGGATCCCTGGTCTTCAGGAGGATATTTTTGGGAACATTATGGAGCACGAGGTGTGCATTTTCGAGAAGTCTCTCAAGGCCGGACTTCAGTTCCCCTTTCCTCAGGTAGTTCGGGAAATATTGCATATCCTACAGATGGCTCCCACAGGGTTGAAGGCCGGTGCGTGGCGACACGTGGTGGCCTGTTGCGTAGCGTGGCCGATGGTTCTGGGGAATGGCGAACAGCTGTCTGCGCTGGAGTTTCTGAATCTTTACACCCCCGTTAAGTATGGCCACACCTGGACATTTCAGGGTCGGGGTAGGAAGTTCTTTTCCGCCCCATCTACATGGTTGAGCAACCCCCCTTTTGAGAAATCGTTCTTTTTCGTTTCTGGCTTGGGATGGGAGCTTCCCTCTATTTTGTGGGACCATCCGCCGGAGGCTCGGGTTCCACTTAAATGGGGGGATCCAATGCCGAAGAGGGTGTTCCCCAAGCTGAGATTGACGGCCACCCAACGGGACAGGCTTGACAGTATGGTTGCCTGGTCCGTAGCGCACATAGAGGCGGGGAGTGAGGAGTCAAACCTGGGGTTTTTGCTTCGACTCGTAAATTTGCAAAAGTATTTAGGCTTCTCTGCGCACAGATGCGCCGGCATGGCCAATATTTCGCACCCCCTTTTTCCGTCGAAGAAGAAGGGAAAAGTAGAGGGCTCGACTAGGCGGACAAGATCCAAAGGGCCGAGCCCCGCCCCGGTTAAGGAAGTTGAACCCTCCGCCTCTTCCGACGTGGGGTCGGCTTCGCTTTCTTTGTCCGAAGAGTGTGATTTGGCGGGGCATCCCGCCCCACAGATTGTTGAAGGCCCAGTCATCCTGGATGATAGCTCAGATAAAGATGAGGATGAGGTTCCTCTTGCGAGGAGAACTTCTGCTCTCAAGAGAAAGGCTATAGGGTCGCCGCGTTGCGTAGACCCTTCTCCGTTCCCCATTGAGGAGGAAACGGAGAGTCATGAGTATGTGGAGTTCATTAGAACTTACCGTCCGATGAAGAGGGCCAGAGGCGTCAATATTCTCCTTGAGGGTGAAGACTTGGAGCCTCCCACGGAGGCAGTTCCTCCCGCTGGAGTCGGCGAGGGGGGTACGGCTCCGCCGTCTCTTCCCTCCTCAGTGTCGGAGACGGAACCAGCTACCGAAGAAGCGAGAATTGAATCTGTGGCGCCTTTGGAAGGGTGCGAAACAGAAGCCATTGCGACCGAGGTGGTTCCTATGCCAGAAAACGAAGATGTTGCGGCAGTGGTTGATCAGCAGGAGACCGAACCCATTGTGGGCGATAACACGACGGTCGTAGAGATTGCCTCTTTCGAGGTTCAAGGTCCTCAAGCGGTCCCAGTCGGGTCCGGGTCTCTGGACTCGAGAGCTCTTAGCCGGGAGGAGGTCGAGCTTGCTGCTGCCGGTGTAGGTTCGGTTGAGGAGATCGAGCCTGCTGCTGCTGGTGTAGGTTTGGTTGAGGAGACTGCCGCCTTCGAGGTCCAGAATGAACCCGAGCTT
The DNA here is from genome assembly GCA_900184695.1 of Betula pendula. Taxonomy (NCBI): domain Eukaryota; kingdom Viridiplantae; phylum Streptophyta; class Magnoliopsida; order Fagales; family Betulaceae; genus Betula; species Betula pendula. The sequence continues at coordinate 46,254 of FXXK01000777.1, read as the reverse complement.
TCAAACTTGGGAGACGAGGCTCCCCAATTTCACCGTCCCGGAGGGTCGGCGCCCGGGGATACTATTTCCACCGGTGGTCTCGCTTGGTGGGGGATGGTCGATTTCCAAGAAGATCCGGTTCTTGGTCTTCGTCGTCGAATAGAGGTACACATTGCGGTTATTGTCAGTCGCCTCGACCTTCAAGGTTCGGCTTGCTTATTAATTTTTCTCATTTCTGTAGGACTCTCTGGTCGCCGTGGATTCGCTCGGTAGACATTTGCATTCTGGCCAAGACTCGTTTTTTGAATGGAAGACGCGGTTGGAGGCCCGGGAGGATGAGCTCAAAGCGGCTAGATCTACCATCGCGGTGTTAGAGGCTCGCAATCTCGAGCTGGAGGGGACGTCAGTTCGCCATGAGAAAGAGCTTTCTAAAGCTCTGGAAAGACAGGAAGTTTTGGAGGTGAAGTCCTCCGAATATGATCAGCTTCACTCAGCCGTCGACGTTGGCCAGGCGAGGATTGACGCATTGACCACCAACGTCATCCGGCTCGATAGGACGAACGCTGGGCTCGAAGGAGAGGCGGCTGACCTTAGGGTTAGGCTTGCAAGGGCGACGCAAGCAGAATCTGAATTGGCGGATCGTTCGTCTCGGTTGCAGAGGTCCGTTGATGAGCAGAAAGGGACCATTGCTGGGTTTGAGGCGGAAGTCTCTAATCTATCCCGGAACCTCCACTCTATAGAGGCTGAGCGCGACTCTGCGCGGAGGGAGTTGGGTGATGCTCAGAAGCGACTTGCCTCGTTACAAGACGAGATGGTGGCGTTGAAGAAAGAAAACAAGGACCTTTCGTACCAAGAAAATGTTGCCACCGATTCAGCCAGCCACTTCATGCAGAAGTATAAGGAAGCGAACCAGTTGGTGAAGAGATATAAGCACCAACTCGATGTGGTCCACGTGGTCAGGAACCGTACCTGGGTCCACGGGTTCGAATGGGGAATAGAGACCATGCGGGAGATGGCGGTGAGTGATCGATATAAGCGCTGAGTACCTACCGTCAAGATTGAGGAGATTCTGCCCGACCCTCGAGCCCTGAGCGAGCTCAAAGAGATTGGAGTGAGAGAACTGCCCGACGCTCGCGCCATGGGGACTGTTCCTCCCCCTATAGCAGTGCTTCGGCAAACGGCCGAAGGTAGAGCCGAAGTTGGGACCAGCAATGTGCCTAAAGTTGGGGCCAATAGCGGATCCAGGGCCGACCCTTCTGCTGGTGGGAGCGTACCTCCCGTGTAATTGTAAATATTTTCGTAATTGTGAATGATACCTTATGTATGAGTTTATAATTTATGGAGTAAGTTGATATGTTGCTGTCGTTATCCTTGCTATTTGGCGTTGGAATGGATTTTGGGTCGGTAGGGCCTGCTGAAAATGGTCGTGACCGACCTTCGTACCAGTCAAGCCTTTCCTTCTTTTTTTTGTCGCTTTTATGACAAGACCAAGCCTAATTTTTATAATGAGATTCTTTGACTCTGTCTTATCACCTGACTTCACTTCTGACCCGTAGCCCTGGGCAACGCGATTTGGAATATTATCCAGGCACTTTCGTACTTGGCTAGAATAGAACGTTGTTCAATCATTCCGTTTCGGGAATTTGAAAAGTCTTATTTTGGGGTCTTGGTTGGCAGCAAGCTGCGCAATAAATGGTGCAACTCCCTAAGAGGCGCGCCTGTTGGACTTCCCAAAACCTGATGCGCTTACTTAAAGGAAGCCAGCCCGTACCCTTCCTTTACTACTACTCTCCATTTCTTTGCTGTTCGCAACAAGCGCTCCCTTCTTTCTCTTTTCTCTGAAAATCTTCTACTATGGATGATGATGAACGCCGCAGGAGGCCTCGGAGGATTCCTGCGCCTGAGGCTCCAAGGGGTTCTCACCGGAGCAAACGGCTCCGAGAGCAAGTGAAGGTTGCTGGGCCCATTCCGAGGGTCTCGGTTTCGGACTCGGAGTCCGTGAACCGTCCTCGGGTTCGCCGGGGATGCGGACGACGATCCCTTTTTCATTCCGGGGGTGGTGCCTGGCCCGCCGGAAGAGGGAGGAGCAGGGGGTCCTCCCCACTTAGCGGAAGGGACGCCAGAACCCGTCGAGGGTGGCGGGGCAGCAGGAGAAGACCAGGGCCTTCCTACCCTTGGAGCGGAGTACGCTTTCTCGGAAGCGGGGCCTGGCGAAGAGCGCCGGACCCCCGGGGAAGCCAGGTCCCACTACTTCCGTGAGGGAGTGCGGCTCGGTCGTTTGGAGAACCGAGTCGCCTGTGTGCGCGCGGAGATTCGCCGCCTTGAGGGGCAACTTGGTCCTATGCTCGAAAAACTACACCGCCGGCGCATGAGGATGGGGGATGAGTTTGGATTGGACGCCTTTGTTGCTGGCGGCTTCTCCACTGACGAGGATTAGAGGGGGAGCCGTGCTCTTGCATCACTCTCCTCTCCTTCATCTTTACTACTTTTTTGTTTATCTTATGTAAGGGTCAGCGACCCATGATTTTGTCAATGTCGTTGCCTCTGTTTGGGCATGTTCCTTTGTTTGTTCTGTTTTGGGGAGAGGGTTTTTAGGCCCTTGTTTTGGTTGGAAAGTTTATTGTTGATTCTGCCATGTATCTTCCCCCCCATTTTTGGATGAAATGAGTCATTCGCGGTGTTTCATCTCCAATGATATATGAATTGAACATGCTATTTGCCCATGCTTTTGAGGGAAAAGATAAAAACGGCGGGGTTTTATTTTACCTCGTTTTGTCCGCATGTGCTGCGGCTAAATTTGGCCACATTGTTTGTTTTGCCTTGAGAGCCCCTTCTTGCAAACGCGTTGTTAGGTTCGCATTCTGAAGAGGAGTGCCGAACTTGTGCTGCCGAAATGTCAGTAGTTGGTTCATCATATCAGGTTCGGCACGTCAAGGGGTCGGTCGTGACC